>PYAF01001402.1:1370035-1411099 GCA_007407185.1 Glycine tomentella | reverse complement strand
TCCGTATAACTCAAAAAAAAAATTAGGAATTGGCGAATCCGTAAGAATCTTACGGATTTACGAATCCGTACGTATGAAGCGTAATAAAAATAAGGGTATTTTTGGAAATGTACTGTTCTTGACGGGTGTATAAGCTTTTTTCTGGGTGTATAAAGTTTTTCCCCTTGTGTTTTACTAACACCCTTAATACATTGTTCTTTATACATCTCTATTTTTATAGCATACATCCCATTTAATTTTTTCCCAATAATATTCAATTTTCATAAGAGTTTTAGGAAGTGTTAAAAAATTTAAACACTTCAAAAAAATATTTTATGTAAGTATTCATTTTAACATATTTCAAAAAGTAGTTTTCAAAAGTTAATTTTCAAAAGGAAAATGTTTGATAGATACCTCGTATGTTAACATACACCTTAAGAGAAAAAAAATATGCATAATAGGATTTATGATACAATAGGAAGAGAGATAAATAGAAATGAGAAATGTTGGTGATGTGTTTAAAATAAAAAGTGATTTATGTATCAATACTCTTTTCAGAACTAAAAAATGGAACACTAGTTGTCTTTCTATTGCTCTATGTTTGTTATGTGTTATATACTTACTTTTTTAATTTCTTCGTGAGAAACCCTAGAATGTTTTTTAAAAAAAAATGAGAATTCAAAATAAGTTGCAGAAATAGGAATCACGTGGGTGCATCAACACTCCAAACACAATGATAGAAAAGTTTTCCAAGTGAAGTAATCACCAAACTCTTATCCTCATTTACCTCTATATGCACCGCACCCACCTTTACTTGCTCGATCTCTAAACCCCTCAAGCTCACCCACCCACTCATAGTCTTAGGTTCTTGTAACAACCATCCTTTTATCTCCAACATTGTTGACGACATCACCCTTTACAACCTTTTCCTTCATAACCATTGAAATTTTTCCACCGACCACTTCTTCTACATTGAATTCTCCTTTTTTACCACCCTTTTTTTTTCTTCTGAAAATTGACTTCCAAAAACTACTTTCTAAAATATGTTAAAATTTTAAAACTTTCAAAACCTCTTTTCCAGAAAAAAAGTAAACAAGATATTCTTGAAAAAAAATATAAATAGGAGGTATATTAGTACAATACTATGTAAATAACAATTATCCACCCTTAATATAACCGCATAAGAGCAAATGACCCAAAATATATAGTCATTTCCTCCAAGCAATCCACTACGATCCATCCCACAAAAAAGTATTCTTCATTTCCTTACTCCTCCCAACAAGATACAATGTAACACTTCCAAACACCCAATACCTCCATTTTCATCAATTTTTCGTATGCAAGAAGTTGCATTCCACGCAGCACAATATATATCAATAAAATCACATACCCATCCTTGTTCCGCAAATTTTATCAAGTCCCACAAATAAGTTGTAGAACCTGACATAATGGCAACAATTTGAAATGGGGAAAATTATTGACACATTGGTTATCATTGCTTGTCATTGACTCTAAATGTAATGGATTGAATTGAATTGGATTGGATTAGTGGGATAGAAAATAACCCTAGAATTTCATGAACCGGCAACATGTTATATACAGACTCCCTTGGACAAAGAGCTCATATATTCAGATATGGCAGTTACTATTGACTCCATTAAATTTGTTCTTCGCCTCTACTAAGGAATTGAAACTTTTTATTCCAAAAATATCTTCTTCACAAAATCATGATTTGGTTGAATAAAATGCATAACGGTATCATAATTTCATTGTGCATCAGTTCCCCTCCCCCCCTTCGCCCCCTTAGGACAACGAAATCGTGATTTCATTATATAATTTTTTCATCCCAAATATAACAATGAAATCATGATTTTGTTGTTATATTTTGCGGTACTCCCCTTAACACAATGTTGTGATAAAAAAATCCTCAATAAAATCACAATTTTGTGCAGTCAAATATCTATACAAAAATGTAATTCCATTATGGCAAAGGAGAGCGCAACAGTGGATGTGCAAGGCGCGCGACACAATGATGGTGGCAACGCGATGTGGAGGAGATGGAATAGGATGGTGGCACATCACAAAGGTGGTCGATGATAATGAAGGTTATGTGACTGTGGCCGGGGTAGGGTGGAGCCACGAGGTTGGGTGAGAAGAAGATGGGGGGAACAAGTGAGTGAAATGATGGGGGAAGAGGAAGGAGAAAGAAGAAAGGATAAAATGGACTTTTTCGTAAAGAGGTTGAGGTCAATACAGCTCCCTTCAAATATACATATGTATACCATGCGCGCGTAGGACAATGGTAGAAGACAATCAAACCCGATTTGTTGCCCAAGACTTTTCACAAACAACATTAATAGAAATAGTGTATGATCACATCATGTTAGTGTTATTAGCATCTTTCACTACTACAGGTGGGGCTTTCAACGACGATTCTAAACCCTCTACGATGACAATTGTTGAACCGTCGTTGTTGCGAGTGTCATTGAAAAACATTACTTTTGACGACGGTTCAAAAAACTGTTTTTGTTGAATTTTTTTTTACACCAACATACGAATACGGTTTTTAGTTAAAATCGTCTTTGTATATATGGATACAAAGACAATTTTGCTAAAAATCATCTTTGTTTCTCATGTTTTTTTAATTTTATTTTTTTTCACGTACATATAAAGATAGTTTTTAGCAAAACCATCTTTATATGTATGGATACAAAGACGATTTTTCTAAAAAAATAGAAAATAATTTCCTAGTATTACGAAGAAAATAGAAAATAATTTCCTCTTAAAAAAAGAGAAAATAAATATTACATATTTAACGTTTTCCTAGTATTACGGCAGCAGGAAGAACAGCTAGCCTCTCGAGGGAAGAGCCTAGAGTTATAAAACCCAATATCAATATCATTCGAACCCCAACCTGCATGAGTATAATACAATCATGAGTTTAATTTAGACATAGCGTTCGTGTGATAAAATTATTCTGTCATATATAGCAGTATATTATTATATTTAATAGCTAAAGTAACATAATAAAATTATAAAAAAAATATTTGATATTTATATATATAAAATATTCTACAACAACAATATATAAAAATTAAATACGATAAACACATGCAAAAAATTTAGAATGTTTGAAAGTTACAAATTTGAGAGAAAAAAGAAGAGTGGGGTTTAATTAATAGTTTTTATGATAAAAAAAACGATAGCTTAGATTAGTATAAATGTAATATTACAATATTTTATTTATTTTTGTATTATTCCTTGATTTAAAAGAACGTTTTCTTTGGTTTTTCCTCCAAAATAACACTCTTGAACATATCTTGAAAACTTGAAGATATTGTATTTTGTATGATTACGTTATAAGCAACGTATTCCAATTCCAAATGTATTGAGCAACTTAAATTGGAGGATATTATATAATATTCTGAATACATATTTAGGCATATATACCGTGTACATATCAGTATCAGTTTCAGAGGCAAGCACGTGGTAGATTACAAATTAGTGTAGCCTTTAAAATCCTTTCTTTGTTTTTTCCTGTTAAGGGGGCAGGGGTCATTGTCACTATAAACTAGATCATTTACTGTATCACGATTTCTGCTAATTAATACAAATCTGCATCCTACTTTAATTTACACATGTTTTAAGTTCTCTATTTTGTCAATTACCAACACAATGCATGTTGACAACCTTTAAATTGTGACAGTTTGCTTTTGACTTGCCCTGCTTTACAACAATCAATAGAATAACAAGAATTCATATATCAGTAAGCCAAATGTGTTGCCATATATATAGTGAAAGTTAATGAAGGATAAATATATATATATATATATATATATATTTTTTTTTTTGCAGTTAGCTAAATATCCGGAGAAGCATCAAACTTGTTAATTTGACTTGAGGTATATATGTGTATTAACAAGGCAATTTTGCTTAGATTGTGCTTTTTTTATAGGCTTAAGATATTATTTACAAGTGTAATAAGATTAGTATATGTGACAAATTTTTCTCTCAATATTTAAGGTTCTTTTTATATTAAAGGCAGACTTGAGACTAGTAATTAAGTAAAATAATTCCCCACAAGTTGGCGGATGTATTCTGTGATGCCAGATTGTGTCTTGACCATTAGTGTATAACTTCTATAGTATTTTTGACAAATGTATCATTCTGGTGGCCGGTTAAAGCTAGACATCCACAAATTACAAATATCTTATCAATATCTCTATTTTCTCTCACTCACTCTTTTCTAATCATATTACATGATCTCTTACTATCTCTCTCAAGGTGCAAATATCCAAAGAGCTCTCCAAAGATCATTTTCCTAAAGAATTTATCAGTGCAGCTTTGGCATCTGTTTCCCTGAAATGCATGAATATTAGCAGACCATGCATGAAGATTTGTCCAATAAAATCAGACACCTTCTCCAATTTAACTCTTGATGTTGAACGTTCAATTGAATATAGGGTAAAATGAAGCTGTGTCCATTTAGTATACTTCTTTTCTGGGTCTCTCGCATGGGTATAGGGTAAAATGAATTATAGTTCATTTATAATGATATTTAACTTTACCGTTTTTTTCCTAATTTTTTATTATATCATTTATTTCATCTCACCACAATTTTTTTTTAATAAATTATAAGAATTGCGAAAAACTTAAGAGTAACTTACAGTTCTTCCATATAAAAGGACGTACGTGAAGTTGTGGGAACTTTAATGGTTACCATTAATTACCAACTTAACAATGAGGCCCTTGTGAGCGTGTTCCTCTATCATATCGATCGAGTTGTCACCAATCAGCATCAACTGTGTATATAATATGCTTTTGCATTTGATCTTTTTATAGAAATGGATAGATTGAATTATTTATTCAGTCTTCTAGAAGCTCTGGAATAAGAATATCTCTCATTCTTATCCCAAAAATGAAGGGTGGACCACCATGTTCTTTAAAAGGGTGATAAGTTGATGATGTATAGTCATGTGGCGCCGCTCGATTCGCATTTTGTTGATCGGGTGAGTGATACATTCTCTTTGATTATTAATTATTACTATTGGAATCTGATAGAAACTTTGTTTTTGGAAATGAAAAATGCAAGAGCATGTGCTACGCAATCGCATTAGGTCCTGAATTTGTGATTTATTCATCCTAAACTGATATTAGAATAAAGTTTTCCAGATTTTTTTCCAATAAATATTTTTTTAAAAGCAGCTGATGTATAGTGTTTAATTAGATTATCTTCGATCTACTGTTTCAACCTAACGTTACCTCTCTCTTAATCTTGAAATATTGTGATGATTTAGGTGGTGTTTTTGGAAGGTGCATTTAAATATCCAAGTAATTAGTAATGATTTTAACATAGTAAAGTAAGAGAGAATTGTATGTTGGGTTATAAAGTTGGCTTCACGAAGGGAAAAGTAAGCTAGAAGTAATGTATTACCCACAAATATGTTCAGTATTTTGTCATCACAATATTTCTGCATAAACCTACGATAACCCAACTTGTGACAACCGTTGCTTTCCATTAACATCGAAAACTACAAAATCGTTTACGTTACAGTTCCAAAGAAGGTTAAAAAAGAAGACAGCGATGAACAAGTTTCTGGCTTAAATTCATCATTTAATTTGCTAATTAATTTCTATCTAAGATAAAAATATATGTAAAAAATTCATCCTAAAGAAGGTTCTGATTTCAAATGTTGAGTTACAATTCAACCGTTGTGCTTTAGACGTTGAAAATTAGTTTTCTTGGCTCCCAATCTTGATGGTAGATGATGATCAATTGACACCATGCATGACATGTAGGGTTTTTTTCTAGTAGCTTTAAACAAAGCACGCATTGACTTGGATAAATTAGAATTGTACACAATCTTTTAGAAGTTCAAGCTTTTTGAATACGCGGAATTTTCATCTCATTCATTAATTAAGTTTGATTAATATCAAAATAGTTGGACTGAATCAACAATTTATTCACACTAATTTTTATTATTATATAATAAAATTGTATGCTTAATATATAAGGATATGGATTTATAGTTCAAAATAGTTAATTTTATTCGTACGTCTTGTTTGAACTGTAATAAATAATTATTTAACTCAAATCAAAATTAAAATGTTACTTTTCCTCTGTCGGAATACGTCACAAATCAAAGAAATAAAATACCGAAGTTGACATATTCTTATAATCGTTTTTGACTAGTTAGGAATAGTTTGTTAAACGAAATAATTGGTCAGTAACATTTCTTTATTTTTCTTCGATTCAATTAAATAGTATGCAATTGTTGCATACTTCTGTTTTCATTCCCTTTGAATATATATTTGCTGGTTTCCACTAAGAAAAGACAGCAAAGACATTCCCACTACTTTTCTTTCTTTGTTTCTTTCTTCAATTTTGTTTTCGTTCCAACTGTCTGTTCTGCCCAAAAAGTAAAACTATTATAAAATAATAAAATTGATCGAAGTTTGTAATACAAAATTGTTTTTGTTTAATTAGTGGCCTTAATTTCAAGTATTGGAATCAAAGAGATTTCTTGATTGTAGTTTACCAAAAGAAATAAAAAATTATGTTACCACTTTTTTCCAAAAAATATATTATATATGAACCAATTTCTCAAATTAAAAATAATTAATTTCTATATTTAAAGTACACAAGTATTTAATGTGAGCAAATCAGGGTTGGACAATATTTTTAGAATTCATTTATATTACATAATAAGTTTATATAAGTTTTTTAACAATATTTTTAGAATTCAATTATGTTACTTTTTCTCTTCTCTTCCAAATTCTCTTTTCTTTTAAATGATCATGATTTTTTGTTGTTGCTAGACTCTTTTGATTTTTTTAATCAAAATTGTATAATTTGATCCTTAATTTTTAAAATTAAGACAATATTGTTTCTTCTATCTAATTGGCACTAACAATTAATAATAACTCTCAAAGATACGTGTTAATTTCACAATTTTTATCGGCTAATGTTGTCCGTGTCGATTAGACGAAAATAATAAATGGGCCAAATTTAACAAGTTATATATATATATATATATATATATATATATATATATATATATATATATATTAAAAGAGTAGTTTAGATACAAAAAATATATGTCATAATATTTCTCATTATCGTTCCATGCATTGAGAGTTTGAGACAATTAAGCCTATATACGTCACTCTTGTTTTTTTAATAAAAAAATTATCATGGCTGTCGAGTGGATAAATCGATTGTTGCTTTGAATAAGTTATAATCATAGAAAAAACTTACTAAATAAAAAATTATCATGGCAGCCGAAGTGTATACATCAATTGTTGCTTTGAATACACACACACACAACATATATATATATATATATATATATATATATATATATATATAATTAACTTTTATATACACTGAATTTTTAAAATTATTAAAGTTGTCGATCTATAAAATTTGACACATAGCATAAATTTCTTTTAGTCAAAACATACACACATAATTGTGCTTGTTTATGATAACTTAAATCTTATGAAATAATCAAGTTGTTTTAAAAAAAAAATCTGTCTTACAGAAATAAGTAATTATATATTTCTTCGTAATAACCTTAAACATGTTTTTTTTTTTTGGTAGGTACGTATATAATACATGAGATGATATGTAATAAAATAAAATAAAATAATATGGAAAGGAAAAAGAGAAAGTTTATAGTTTTATAGTATATATATGTAAAGGAAATGCAGTAAAAGTTTTTATGTGAATTCACCAATGGGACGTGACCGTTGACATTAATTATTATTAATTATTTTGGTATTTCCTATAGATTATCGTTCTAGAAGCCAAGTTATGTTCTACGTATATATGTTTTTTCAACAACTTGACACATATGCGATGTACAAAGTCAACTTATTTTTTATTGGATAAAACTTACACCGTGTTCTGAGGTGTGCCTTCTCGTGCGATGCTGGAATTTTGGCATGTGTTGATTTAAGTTTTTTAATCACTAATAAATATTTTTTATAGGCAAAGTACTAATAAATATCCGAACAATTACATTTTAAAATGAAGTTTAACATTTCAATAAGCTTAATTATCAAGGCATAATTGTAAAAAAAAAAAAAAAACTATAGCATGCCAGGTCAACTAAAGATTAATTGAAGTATATTATGAACTCAAAATGCATAAAATTTAACTTTTAGAAACAAAACTTGTGATTTAGTAAAAACACATTTAGTATAATACGGATATATTTACATGTTAACATTTATTCCATACTAGCTTCCACGTGGTACTAATCGATGTCCTGGGGAGGGAAGTGTGAGTCATAGTCACATGCAGCAACTTTGTGAAGGTTATGTTGACGAGTGGTAAACTAGTTGCAGTCTTGAAGGGATTTTAACATCCGAGTTAGTAAACTAGGTAAGTAATGACTAGTTAATAAAGATAATTGAACATATATAAAGAAGGAGAATGGAAACATATAAACACAATACAAATTTACATGTCCAAATTAGTAAACTAATTAACAAAATAATGTCTAGTTACAGGGAATTGATCATCGAGCGTACCTAAAGAAGGGAGTTGGAGGCACACACACATATGACTGATACGAGGGTATTAGATAATCAACTACACTAGCAATACATCTATTGTTAGAGGGTTGTTAACGAGGAACTTACGTTAAATGTTTCCTACATGTAAAAATTGTGCTTATTGTTAAGACACTTTAATGATCTCTTGAGATCATGCAGGAGGTTGACTCACATTTTGTGGAGGGATCATGTTGCCTTTACAGTAACAACTAGGAAGCATGAAAGCTGAGAAATATGATCAGAACAGGGACGATGTGCCCAAAGGAGGGTTATTATGGATCACGTCCATCAAAAAAATAAAAAATAAATAAGGATCACGGTTCTACCCAAATGAGCCAGATCTTATGGGAACCTGCAAAACGATAAATTGAATGAGGTTGTCTTTTTATATATTAATAATAAATTGTTGATAAAACTTTGATCAATAATTTGTAGTTGATAAAAAAATTGTAAATTATGTTAAATTAAACATTGAATATAATTTTTGCCTAAAACTTTAGATTTTTTTTTTTACTATTCTCCACTTAAGGTGCAAGTAACGAGCGTGACAAAAGTACCTAACAAATATGAAGATATACGTATAAGGAAAAAACAAGTTAAAAAATGTTAATAGAAAAAATAATAAGAAAATAGTTGTTGATTTGATAATTTTCAACTGACAATAGATTTTATCTCTACTTTTATACATAAAATTAATAATAAATATTTTTTGAAATATTATTTATTGAAAATTTAATATTTAAATAATTGTGTAAAAAAATTAATTTATTTTTAATGTATTTCTTAATTTGTCCATGCCTTCCCGGACATAAGATCGAATATGTATATTTTTTAAAATCAGATGCAAGAACAAGTATTATAGTATTTTACTCAAACCTTACTCAATGTAATTTTTAAAAATTGTGATCGATTTAATTGTTTTTTAATTTAAAATTTTTAGGAGGATAAATTTTTTTAAAAAAAATACTGTAAATTTAGTAAATTATAGTTTGATTTTATTTTATTTTCTACATAAAACTAACAATCAAACCGTACTATATCAATATTTTATATTTTCAACATTTTCAACTAATAATTAATTTGATTGGTTTTTAATTAAATTAGCAATTGAGCCGTTTTGAACCACAAACTTTTTTATGGTTTTTATAAAACAGAAAAATACATGCATACTGATAAATGTTTTTTCTTCTTCTGCATAATAATAGCATTGTTGAAAACATGATAAGTTGGGCTTACATGAATGGGGCCCAACCTTTCCCATTTGGCCATTTGATCATTTATCAGAATTCAGAACCACCGTCTGGTTCGGGCAGGGACCTAGCTGCTATCACATCGTTGTTAATTCCATGTTGCCGAAGACCATTTGTATGCTTAGATTTCAAGATCTATTCACATCACGTTATCTGATATTTTCAATTTGATTCATTATTTTCAGCTTATTCTATCTTATATATTTGTTGACACGTTAGTATTTTAATTCTATCACATATCCTCGATATATGAATGGTTGCAATTTTAAGAGTTGTATGTAACATTCATCTTTCCAATACTTATGAGTTATGACGTCTTCATCCACTTTTCACGCCATTTATCTAATGAAAAACTAATTACTTTAATTAACCGTGCTACGCGGGATTGTTTAAAATTAGATTTTATCAAATATTATTTTATGTGTATCTATTTCCATATCTTCTCAATATATATACATATATATTCATCATATGCATAATCGATTGAGATGTGAATCATGTGATTTACGTACAACAACTTTTAAAACAATATATCAATAAAATAAGGTATATATATCTAATTGTTAAAAATTATCTTTAAAAAATAAATATTTTTTAAATTATTTAATGTCATGAATATTCCTTGAATAAAATTAAAATTTATGATACATTAATTAATTTAATTACCTTTATTAATTTTTGTGAATTAAAAAATTATTTCTTATATATAAGATAAAAAAGTATTACATTTAAAAAAAAACCTCTCCTATCTCTTTTTATCTTTCTCTCATGATTGTAAAATTGTCGTGTACTTTATTTGTTGTACAAGATTATTATTTCTCTAATGGATTATATGTCTTTAATTTAAAAAATTACTTTTGTATAAAAAATTGAAATATATTTTTAGTTGGGATACAATGAGAATTGTGTTCGTGGAGATTTTTTTCTTACTTACCTAATCACTTTAATTTTGCATTTGATACACGTCAAAATACAGGATAAGTAGAACAATACAGGACAAAAACACATATTACAACATGATTTTTTGATCGTGTATGATGAATAATAGATACCACAGACAAAATAATATTAATTATCTTAATATAATTTATATCAAATTTAATAAGTTTATCAAAATAAAAAGAGAGAGATTATAATATAAAAAAATTAATGTTTTATTTTTTAAATGCTTACATTGGTTAATTATTATTTTTCAGTTATTAAACAGATAAAAGTATGAATACATGTGTCTTTTTAATATTTTATAGTTGGGGATAAAATGTTGTCCCATGGATTTTTTTAGTAACAAAAATTATAAATTTTTTTCTTATTCTTTATTTAATTTGTGTTATATCTTGGACATATTTTTAAATCAAATGTGAAATAAAAATATTTGTCTAATAACATAATTTTTTAACAAACCAAACAAACCATAATTCAAATATTTAATATCCCTTTTTACTCTTGTTTTTGTCCATCTTAATCAAACAACCTTAATATAACATTGCTAGTTAAGTTAAATATGTATATTAAAATTTTGCTTTCTCATTAAATGTCTATTAAAATTTCAAAGAAACAAATACTTGATAGATATTATGCTGTAGTATAAAAAAAATATAATTATTTTTTTCAAGTATTTAGTGAAATTGTATATTTGAGATTTAAATATGACATTGCTTAAGTTAAAGTAATTTTACATAAATTTTTACTAAAAGTAAAATATTTTCATATTCGAAAGTCATGAGTTATGAAAAACAATATGAACAACACACAAGAATCAAGAGGGGGTGCATTGATTGATCTTGGACAATTAAAAATTCTTAAACAATCTGAGTTAATAAGATCGTATTACAAAATAATTCAAGAAAGCTTTCAAATAATAAAAGATAAATAATAAAAGATAAATATCGAGTAGTCAATAGAATGATTTATACTGGTTCACTTGTTAACCTAAAGAAGTTACATTTAATTCTTATAACAAACAAGTTAGAGTTCCACTAATAACAATATGTTTCTTACAAGCTTTTTACAACCACTCTCAATCATACCTAGATCAAGACATAGAGAAAACCTATATATACTTTTACCTTTAGAAACACCTATTCTAAAAAAACATTAAGAAAAACTATTATTATATTACACACAAAAAAATTCAAAAGATCTTACAAATAAGTTGTATGAAAAGAAACTATCTGATGATCCAGTGAGGATATAAGCAAAAGATTACAGACTTGAATTAAAGGTGAAAGAAACAATTTCAGAACTTTCCTTCCAAAACTTATTTTGAAACTTGTCCAAAAAGAAATTCTCTTTAGAAATCTTGAAGTTTGAGAATTTGTAGGTCTAACAGAGTTTAGCACTTGAAATCTTTTCTTGCTTCAGAAAACTTATGAAAATACTTTGATATTTCTTTGTATCTTTCCAAAATACCCAACAACTATTTATAGAAATTAGTTTATAATTGTCAACAATTGATTAATTCACTAATGTAATCGATTAAATTCACTTATGTAATCGATTAATAACTCTTTTAATCGATTAAAGTGTTATTGAACTTTCTATAAAAGATTTATGAGCAATGTAATTGATTATCACATGAAGTTTTTGTTCTAAACATACACCAAGTAATCGATTAAAACAATATCATAATCGATTATCACATGAAGACTTTTATGTGATTTTGTGTAGTGTAATCGATTATTATATTATTGTAATCAATTAAAGTATTCTTAAAAACTTAAGTAATAGATTACCATTTGTTGGTAATCCATTAAACCAGTAAGAAATTGTTTTCCTAAAAACTTAAACATTGAACACTTGACTTTAAATGCAATAAAAAAACATTGTTTCAGAAAAGTTTTTTTCACAAAACTTATGTTTTAATGAAAACATGAATGCAATACTATAAACAAGCTTTATGCAATAGATCATAAGAAGTCTCACTTAGACATGCACAAATTACAACTACCAAACAAAATTGATTTGATATGTAAAAAATTTAAATACTTTTTTGTCTAAGAGACCCAACTTCTTGATTATTATGAGCTCTCCCTAATTCTAACAAGTTATTCTCACGTTGATATCCTAGAAGTAAATTTTGTTTTTCCTAATAATTTTTTTCATACACATAATTAGAGAATCAAATTCTTACCAACATATTTAGGGAATCTAACAATCTACTTGTACCGTATGATCTTCGAACTTGGCACGTATTCGGCTCATGATGACCTCAACCACAACCTATGAACTTAACACGATATGTAGAGAAGTAATTGATCCACGTAACTCTGAGGATAACTCCCTCAATATTAAACATGTATATATAAACCTAGAAAAAAGACCTCTAAATATGTTTGTCATCATTCCATTCCTAGATACTTAAATACCTTTCACTTAAATGACTTGATCGGCGAAATCATTTTAAAATACCTTACCCCACATCAAGATAATAGATGAAAGACTCCGTGGAGACGAAAGGCAAAGGAGGAGAGCTCAATAGCTCGTCTGGAACACGCCCCAAAGTCAGCGGAACACTACCAATTATCTAGACATTGTAGGTTAATTTTATATTAATTAATCAACATTCAATAATGAATATCTAATTTAATAAATATCCATATATTAATCCTCAGCTTAAAAAGTCCAAATCAGGGTAGCAAAAGAGAAAGTCATAGTCACGGTCTAGATAAATACTTGCTCTTGTAAATTTTTTTTTTTTTTTATCCAACTTGGAATGATGAGATATTTGCTAAGATAAAGTAAAGAAGGTATGCCATCATTTTAAATAACTAACTAAAAAGCAACAGCTAATGAATTACCTATAGCTATTTCACCCATTTGGTGCCATATGCAATTATGCATAGGATAGACCGTTCCTACTTTTCAATTATCAATTAAAAAATAAAAAGTCATCCTAGTTGTCCCTCTCAACACGTCCCCCTTCTCATCAAATCCTTCTAGAACACCATCACCCCTATTGCCCTTACCATTTGCCTTCTCACTCATAACCAAAACCATGTGCAGCCCAATATTTCCCCCTTCTATAAAATCCCCAACCCCCAAACTTCCACTCACAGCACAATCCAAACCAAAAAATCATATCTTCCGCTCCACAACCTCAAACTTCTCTCTCTCTTCCTATTCTAAAAATCCCACAAACCCCTTTCTCTATTCCATCTAAAGATCCATTCTTTCTGCAATTTCGATACATGGGTCTTCATTAATTCACTAAGATTCTGCGTAAATAATCGTTTTCACTGAATTTTCTGTTCCGATGGAGCTAATTTCAGGATTACCGGAGGACGTAGCCCGAGACTGTTTAATTCGGGTTTCGTATCAGCAGTTCCCAACGGTGGCGTCGGTGTGCAAAATCTGGAAATCGGAGATTCACGCGCCGCAGTTCCGCCGTCAACGGCGTAGCACAAAGCACGCCCAGAGGGTCATAGCGATGGTTCAAGCACGCGTCGAACCGGGAACCGGTTCGACCAAGCGCCTGACGAACCCGATTTACCGGCTCAGCGTGTTCGAACCGGAAACGGGTAACTGGAGTGAGATTCCACCACCGCCGGAATTTTATTCGGGGTTACCCATGTTCTGTCAGTTAGTGAGTGTCGGGTACGATCTGGTTGTGTTGGGCGGGTTGGACCCGAATTCGTGGGAAGCATCGAATTCGGTGTTTGTTTATAATTTCTTGTCGGCGAAGTGGCGCCGCGGGGCGGACATGCCGGGTGGGCCTCGCACATTCTTCGCGTGCGCATCGGATTCCGAGGGGACAGTTTTTGTCGCTGGCGGACACGACAACGAGAAGAACGCGCTCCGGTCGGCCTTGGCCTATGATATTACCTCGGACCGGTGGGTCATGCTTCCGGACATGGCGGCGGAGCGCGACGAGTGCAAGGGCGTTTTCCGCCGCGGGAGGTTCGTCGCCGTTGGGGGTTACCCGACGGAGACGCAGGGAAGGTTCGTGAAGAGTGCGGAGGCGTTCGATCCCGCCACGTGGAGTTGGAGCGAAGTGAAGGGGGACTTCTTGGATTGCGCCACGTGTCCGAGGACCTTCGTGGACGGTGGCGATGACGAGGGGGTGTTCCTGTGCAGCGGCGGGGACCTGATGGCCCTCCGTGGGGACACGTGGCAGAAGATGGCGACCCTGCCGGGGGAGATACGCAACGTGGCGTACGTTGGGGCATTTGATGGGACGCTGGTGTTGATTGGATCGAGCGGCTACGGTGAAGTCCACGTGGCTTTTGCGTTCGATGTGAAGAGTTGCCGTTGGAGGAAACTGGATAGCCCAGAAGGGTTCAGGGGCCATGTCCAAACCGGTTGTGTTATGGAGATTTAAGAAATTGGCTTTTTGATTTTTCCATATAAACTTGATACAGTTACATAAGCATAGAGTATATAGTCTTTGTTTTGTAAATTAGCCCTTTTCTTACACATTAGAGTTTAATTGATGAAAATATCGTGAGTGAAAAATATTTTTGCCTCATTCTATATAATAGTATAAGGTGGAGATTAGATAATTTTTCTTCCCTTAATGTTTGTAAATATATATATATATGTGTATATATATATATACACTATAGCTATAAAATCCCATTGGATTTAGAAATCGAGATCAAAATTTATTTATGAATAATTTTTTCTTTTAATTCCTCAAAATATTTTTTAAAAGATAAAATTGTAATGATCAATTGAACACTTAAGGGGATAATAATATTTTTGTATGTTTTTGAAATTCATTTCTACTAGATTCTCACTTTCCTGTATGGCAAACGTGAAAAGATAGAATTGGGTCTGATTCGTTGAACTCGAATGAGTCTGTTTTCTTGCATAATTAATGTGGTGTCATTCATTTATATTATGTAACAAACATTATTGGCTCTATCTCAAGGCAAAGAGCTAACTAAGCAGGATTGATTCGATTGTGGCGAAGCAATGACAGACGCAACATGTCATGGTAAAAAAATTGTTTTTATTAAACAAGTTGTGGAAGAAAAAACAGGAATGCTCATTACATATTAACACTTCGTATGAGCAATATCATCAACTTAAACAGATATATTAAATACTATAATAAAATTTATTTTTAAAATAAAATTATGTTTTTTTAATATTTGGTGTTAAAATCGGTTTATTTTGAACTTCAGAGATAATTGTTGTAGTGGTATTGTTGCTTTGTTTATGTAACTGTCTGCGGGAGCATGGTAACTGTGTGCTTTGGATTATTAGATAGACGAGTGATATAAATTTGGAAAGTCTTTTGATTCTTCTCTCTTCTATTACTATCTCTTGCTGTGAGGTTTCAATTTTTACTTGAGGAAGTGGACTCAATTTTCCTTTGTTTTCTTAATTTTCTTTCTTTAGGATAAGCCCTCACTGCTACGCAATGGTACGTTTCTTCGTTAATTTTGTTTGATCGTTCGTTACTATTGATTATAAAGGTCCCCACAAATCCCTCACCTCTAAGTTGACGATTGGCCGAAAAAAGCAATTCAACGAGTTTCAAGTTTTCTGCTAGAAGGGGCAATACGTGTTGGATTATTTATTGCTATTGATGTATGTGAATTGTGACCCTTTCTCAAACTAAAGTAACTTGAATTTCGGAGAGCATGCAATGTTTAATGTTTATTATCTAATTATGCTGCACGTTATTGTATTTATCTAGCGTAAAATGTTTTAAAATGAATAGCGTGGACAAATTTAAAATAATAAATCTCTACTTTTTGTCCCACATGGCATAAATCACTATTTAAATTGTAATCTTACAATAAATCTCTATTTCAAATTCTTACAATAAAATAAGAAAAGCTAACATGCACCTGGCACTCGCCACTCGATTTTGAGTACCTAGTATGTAATGGAATGAAATTTCTTTTCTTTCATTTTCTTGAAACATATTAAATCTATTTTGTTCTTTTTCCTTCTTTATACAATATGGCCATTTGCGGCCAATAAACTAAAGCAGGGTAATAACTCAAGACGTTACTGCTGTAATAATTTTCCTCCTTTATTCATTTGCATGATTTGTGGTTTTGTCCGGTGGTAAGTAAGCTTTTGTTAGCTTCAGCACCGCAACTCTCCTGTTTCTCCGTTATCATTTGGTATAAAAAAAAACCCAACTTTGAAGCCCTTTAACCCTGAGTTTGGTTAAATTTTATCAATATCAAAGATTGATGGGAACCAATTGTAAATAAAAGAGAAAATAATTGAAAAGAAATGAAAGGGAGGAATAAAATAAATTGAAATTACTGGAAACTTAAATGAAAAAAGAACTGAATTGCATTGATATTAAAATAAAAGTATACGGTACCTAAGTTCAATTCATACATATAATTTTTTTTTTAAATGAAAGCAATTAAATCACTGAAAAGTAGATGTAAGAATTTAAATGAAAGCAAATAAATGGTTGAAAAGTAAATGAAAACACAAAATCTAATGTTTATAGGTCAAGTAACGACGAGAAGTTTGTTGGAAAAAATTTATTTTAATTCTTGCAGAATGTATTATTAAAAAATGATGATGAACTTTAAGTGTGATTAAACTTTGAATTGTTGATTAATTTCATAATTGACTTAAATGATTGACATTTGTAAAATAGCTTGAAGTCTCCTTGAAAAATTAAAGATTCTAATCATGATTGTTAAAAAAAATATGAAAGTGCCAAAATTAAATGGATGGATTTAAATATAAGTAATACGTGACTGAAAAGTAAATGCATTGTTTAAATGAAAGAAAATAAATGACTGGAAAGTAAATGAAAGTAGTTAATGAAATGAGAAGAACGATGCATCATGCATGAATGGAAATGGATAAATAGATTACTGTAGATTGCGAGAAATGTAAATAAAAGCAATTAAAAGACTTGAAAAGTAAATGATGCTGAAAGCAAAGAACTTTAAAGGTAAAATGTTTGAATGGAAATGGAAATGAAAGACGATGGTTGAAACTTGGAACAAAGTGATTAAGTAAGAACTTGCTTGATGCCCGTTTGATCTTTTGATGAGTGGTGTACGTGTAATTACTTTTCATTTATCATTAATAACTTTTATCTTTAATCCCCACCTTTAATAACTTTTATGATATTGATTCTTCAATTTTCAAAATTTTCATCACACTCTTGTCAAAGTAAAATCAAAATCATAAAATCTAATATTAGCATGGTTTTTAAAATCAATATCATAAAAATCCAGCTAATATTGATTCGAATGGATTCTATTGTTTGGTTTTAAACTGACTCTATGCCAACTTTTCACAAGACTTGATTTGAAGATTGAACAAACTAGTTTAGTGGCCGGTTCCGGTTAGACCGGTCAACTCTGTCCGTTTTTTTTTCTCTCTTAAATTTTTCTATCAGGTTCTTGGTGCTATGGAAGCTATGCAATGGCCAGCCACTACTACTGAGTACGGTCTACTAGGACAATCAATTTTTTTTTGACGAGTTTTTAGTGGGACAATAAATTGAGAATTAAATTAAAATGCAAAAATAAAATGGGCCTTTTAGGCACTCACTCCAGGCCAACTAATCGAAACAAATACAGGAACCCCTCATCGAAACAAATTGGCACAAATAAAACATGTTAATTCGCCCCCCCAACACACACACACACACAAAAGACATGTAAATTTAGTATCTGAGACTAATTAAATTTTTTTTGACTCAATTGTCGGCAATCATAAATTTGTTACACGTCACTTAGAATTAGAGATTTTATATGTAGCGTGGAAAACTCATAAAGTATATAGTGTAGCAAGTGTTTCATTTTCATGAATAAAAATCTACTCACATTTATTAGGAAGGTCATCACTAGTAGGGGGGAGATTTAATGAAAAAAAGTAATGATTATTTATCTTTATTATATATGTATTATGCAATTTATTTGGATCAAATTTTATAACCTAATCAAAATAGTTTATAAATTACTAAAATGTCTTATAAAACACACTCATTAGCAACCAGAATGAAAACAAGTAGAATTAAAGGATAAGACAAGTCTGATATGTACTCAAATACTATTGATATGTATCCAAATTAACTATCCAATTTACTTTTTTTAGAAAATATTTTTGTTTCATATATAGTACGTACCTACATGTATCTAACGTACGTGTAACAAATACATGTATGTACCCGTTAGGAGTATCCGCGACAAATACAAGGTTTTTGTGGAGTGTCTACTTGTATTGAAGTTTAGTCACGAGATATGATTTCTCTCTTTCCAATAAAATAGTAATGTTTTTGAGAAGGAAAACAAATAGAAAAAGGAGAACATTGTACAAATATGCTCTCGGTTCATATATAATGGATTCCTTTCAATGAATGTAAAGTAGTAATTAATAGGCGACCTAAAATTAACATAGAGGAAAGAAAAGAAAGAGTCCCTCTCTTCAAGCTGCAGGTTTAGCTAGCAAGGTTGGGCAGGTGGATTACAATTATGTTTCTCTATTGAAGATTAGTTTAATTTGCTCCATAATTTCGAAAAGGTTTACTGCTACTTTAATCCATACCAAATCTCAATAAAAGTTTTTTTGGATACAAGGTTAAATGAGTTTTCAATAACTTTTCTATTTGTAAAAATTCTATATTTTCAATAAAAAAATTCTCAAAAATACTTGTAATTTTTATTCAAACAGGCCTTAAGTCCTGTCCTGCGCTTTTTAACTTATTAATTTGGATTTTGGAATACATCAATATCAAACTATTAATTAACGTTATTATCAGAGCAACAAAACAGCAATGTTCAATTTATATTATTTTGATGAAACATCGATCCATTTAGCTAATATATATTGTATTAAACTATCTATCAATATTCACAAATATTTTATGTTGTTACTTAAAAATATTGACTGGGAGTTGCCTTTCTGCTCCACGTAAGTATAAGATACAATAAATAAAATAAATGATAGTTACACTAATTCTCCTTCTGGATCAGAAAGAGATAGAGAATGAAATATTTTTACATAAATTATGGTATGATTTGTTATATGAATGATACGTTTCATTTAATTATTAGTTGCACTAATTCTTTATGAGTATAGATCAATTGATGTGTAATTATTTCATCTTAATCAATGATTTCAAATTCAAATACCGGATACATGTGATTTAGACTATAAATAAATAAAAGTAAATATTCCTTTTTGATTTAAATATAAAGGAAAAAAATCTAATGAATGATGAATTTTAATATAAGTAAATTTTTACTAATTTCATCCATTTTAATCTCATCATCTTTAAAAGATTCTTCATTTAATTGAGATTTTATTTTCAAATGACTTTTTTATTCTAGATTTCTAGTTTTAGTGATAAGCATTTTAAGAATTCTTTTTAATGATGTTAGTAAAATTAAATAATGTTATATAACTTTTTTAATGCATAAATTATTTATTTTTGCTTATACTTAGAGTACAGAAGGTGTATCTACATGATATTGCCATAGTTGAAGGAGTAATTTCTTTGTTTTGCAATAGAAATCATTTCTAAAGTCAAACTACTTTTGGTTTGCAGAAAGTCGTAACACATCCTTTCCTCTTAAATGATCTTTCTTAATTAACTGGGCACAAGTATTACATTTTTGAGTATAAAGAAATTCACACAATCATGTGATTTGAATCCAATAAAAGAATGAGAGTATTACAAGCGCCAAACAGTTATATTATATCCTTCTCATGCACATGACAAGAACCTCTACAAATTTCTCATACATGTGCTGCTTCAAGAACATCCTCTGCACCTTTTTTCTTCCTTCCATCCCCATTTGTTCTCTTGCCAACCGGTTTTCAAGTAAAAACCGGAGATTCTGTGCAAGGACACGATTCCCTGCGCGTCCAATAGGATGAAGAAGACCTGTCACATTATGCTCAACAATTTCTTGTGTTCCCCCAGCATCTGTTCCAAGCACCTATTCCATATTTTCAAATGGAAAAAAAAAATGTCAATATTCATTTGTTCCATTTTAGAAACTTTGAACATAGATAGATACATATAACCTAGAGATTATCAAGTATGTCAAGTTTAATTGCTTAATTGTTACTAACTACTTCTAAAAGATTATAATAGTTACACGTAAAATACTAACTGAACATCTTAACTGTCATACTATGTTAGAAGTAGTTAGTTACAATTAAGAAATGAAACTTGACAAAGTATCTTCACCGAACCATAGAAGTAATCAGGATATACACAATATAAAATTAATTGTAATTTGGGCTTATGATTATGATACTACTTATAAGCCTTAATATATAGATGGAAGGTTACTTGTTAAACATCCAAGAGCCACATCATAGAAGGGTAGTTTAACAACAGCAGTCTAAGGAGCTATTTTTACATTTCTAAACTCTAAGTAGCAGTATTTCATGATAAAGCTACCAATCGACTAGGTAAAGCAAATTGGCATACCGGAAGACCAAATGCCATGGCTTCTATAGTCACCCGTCCAAATGTTTCTCCCAATCCCTGTTCACCATTTTGCAAAAAATAAAAAGTTCGTTACAGTGCATTTTTTTTTTCAAGCAATGTAGTAATAATAGATGCTAGCAGAGTAATGGATGCAGCAAATTTACTTATACTATACAATAACAAGAAGAAGAATAACAATGCCTTATTCCACTAGGTGAGAGCTAAGCTGATAGACTCAATCTGAGAAGCACTCACAATGCATATATTCTATGACATGATTAAATGGTTTACCTGAGAGTTTATGGCATAAACATCTGCTGCAGAGTAAAGTGAGGCAACACGTGTTGTGGCTGAGGTCCACAAAACTGACTTTGACAAGTTTGAATGCCGTGCTAAGAAACTTAGAAGACCTTTGACATAATCCACCTTGTTACTCTTAGATCCCACAGAACCAATGAGAATTTTGAGAGATCGTGCCATTGTTCCATTGCTTTGGGACAACGCTTCCCTTGTTCTGTGAACATAAAACTATATATCAGTAGTGCAATAAATGAATAAATTTATGACACTACACTACCATATAATTTTTAGATTCATGTAACCTGTTTATAAAATTGCTTGAGATATTGTTCAAGGCTACATTGTTATCCTTCAACAAATTTCTAATATGATGTCTTCTTGCCAAGGTAGATAGGTATTCTTCATCATCTGATGACTCCAGTATTTTCTTATCATCTTGTTGCAATGGTCCATGTTCTACCATTGAGCGTGCTGATTCAAGAAGCAATAGCTGACCCTTCCCACGGTTGATGCTACTGAGGGTCATAACAAGTATATCATTATCATTCAACCCCATTTCTCTTCGGACAGAATCTCGCAACAACTTCCTCCTCTCATCCATTTTTGCAGCACTGAAGGATGGAGCTTTAAGTGTAGAGGGAATGCCAGCTACAAAAGCTAGTTCATCATTAACAGACAATGGGACGAGTGCAAGCTGAGAGCTCAGTTTTATGCCTTCTTCTTCACACCATTTTTGCCATTTCCTAGATTGTGATTCAGACAGAAAAACCAATGTATTCACTCTCTGCAACACATCCTTTGCCCGATCAAAGTACTCTCGCCGGTTTTCCATAATCCACCAAGCAACTTGACTTGCACCAGCGGGAAAATGTTCAATGTATTGTTCTGGAAATATATTAGAAAGGTGTTCCAATAAGACGTGTGTACAAGTATGCAGTTACTTACTCATTGTTTTCCATAATGTGCATGAACCATCACATGATATATAGAAGCTCTCAATTTGATAACGGTACAAATTTTGAAAATAAGGATACTTAACCACTTTTTCTATCATTTCTCATTGTCAAATGGTTAAGAGGCTAAAGTTTATGTTCATATGAAGGGCTAGGCATGGAGAGAATCCTATGTCAATGTCATTTAGTAAGATATTAAGATTAAATACATTGCATGACATGGTAACAAGTAAAAGTCCTATGCCAGTAAGTTTAGAATTAGTCGGAGGATATGATGTTAAGCCTCTGATATTTTGGTTTCATGGAGAAAAATAAGGTCTTCAAAATTTTATATTCCAGTTTTTAATCTCAATGGTCCATGTTCTATTATAAGGAGCAACAACTACCAAGCATTATGCTGTTGTGCAAAGAGCTAGAAATTGATGTTGATTCTTCATCCATGTGTGCTTTTGTGCTGAGTTGAAAAGCTATTTAACCGCAAATACATCCACTTTTCAACACTGAAACTACAACACTGCATAAGGAAAAACTTAACCAATTTTATCATACCAATCCATGATGCACAGACAGCTGATCCAGCAATGACAAGATCTGCCTTGTTTGCAAATTTGAAGCTGAGATATGCTTTGTCATCAAGCACCTTGATTCGTCTCCTAGCAAGTTCTTGCATCAAACCACCCTTCCTGCTAAGCAACACAGCTGAAACAGAAGCTCCACAACTCAAGAGTTCAGTTGCCAACTCCATCATTGAAAGTGGAGCACCAGTCATGGAAAGCTCATGAAATATCAAAACAAACCTTCTTGACCAAACAAGGCGTGCAAATTCCCCCTTCTTATCACAGGTTTCATAACGCCTCTGAGGACTCCATTGCAGAATTCTATCCTCTATTGAACCAAATGGACCAACAAGGAATCCATAGGTATCATTCCTGAGGGGAATTTCTGGCTCTTGCTCCTCTATATCACTGCTCTCAAGTATATGTTTTCGCCTCCTCGTACCTAGCAAAGCATGTGTTGATCGCTTTCTTCTGTTCCTTTTCTTTGAGCTAGCCTCAAGTTGAGATAGAACACCGTATCCTTTCTTGGCCAAAGCCACATCAACTGTTTTGTTCTCAACTAATTCAATATTTACAGATAAGGAAATGTTCTTGGCAATCAAATCAGGATGCTGATTCTGTCCAACATAAGAGTTTGTTGTATCACTTTGCCTGCTTCCAAAGCCTGAAAATTCTTCTTCCTTATCCTCATGTGGCCACCTTGACTGAACACAAAATCCAAGATAAGCCCAAAGGGTAATCAGAAGCAGCCACAATAGTAACCGGTTGCTACCATAGCACTGTGCACCACCCTTGCTTTCTGTTCTTCGTGTCAAGGTAGAATATGGTCGCTGAGATGAAGGAGAATGATGTGGAGATGACCTTCCAGATAACGCATCTTTCAAACTGATACCTGATCTTGATGAAGACTGCTTCTGCTTAATTAAATGTACATGAACTTCTCCTTTGTTATTGCAATCCTCCATTATTAACTATATCACAAAAGAAGCCCGAGGTTGAGGCACACTTGTAAATTCATTTCCTTTTTTGGGATCATTGCTTTCAACATTGTTGCTTCTCTTCTCTCTCACTCACTTACCATGTATAGGAAGTTTAAGGTATATCTAGAAAGAAACAATGGTAAAGAAAAGCTGTTTTATAGTTCTTGAAGCAATTTTGTTAGGTAAGAAGAGAGAGAGAGTAGGCTAAGGTTCTTAAAAAAAAAGAAGGTAACAGCATGCGTTAGCGTTACGTTTGACGATTTCAATACAAGGATTTGTTTGTGCTTACAGGGTCAAAGACCATTCTTGAATTGGCTCCTTCACCTGAAAAGTGAAAAAAGGAGTTCAACAACTGAACAACAAAAAAGTGGAAGAGAAGACACAGAGAGGGGTATGAGTTTGAGTTTGACACAGAACGGATGCACGTGCGTCGCACATGTATGAGGTTGGTCAACCATAACAAACTCAATTTTCTTTGTGACCAAAGCACAAATAATCAGTCCAAAAAATTTATATTATAATATGACATAACTATTGTTATCTCTTACTTTTTTCTTTTTTATTTATCTTTTTCGTATATAGAATAGAACACTTAAAAAAACTGAAAATTTAAAAATAACTTTTCTTGTTTCATTTTGAGGATTAAAAATCAATTTTCCTAAACTATTGAATTAATTATTAGAGGATTCGCTGGTCGCAACAACTTTCATGTGCAAGGTCGGATGTCACGTCACCGTATTGGACTGTTGGTAACATGATAATGAAATGTTCTCTCAATTTCTGTTATAAAGTAATAATTTAATTATTTTTTTTGTTTGATCAATTCATTAAGTAATTGATGATGTATTCATAGTTTTGTAACACATTCAAATATTTTTATTAAAAAATACTATTATTTCTTTAAAAACAGATTAAAACAGACACTTGATTTCCGCTTCTTGGTTGGACAAAGGCAATAAACAGCAAAATAGCAAATGATTCACGCGTCACGATTTTTATTATAGTTGACTTACTATAGCCACTTAATTCTTGCCATTATTGTAAAGAAACTAGTGTTCTTGCGTTAATTTAGGCAAAACTAGAATTACATTTAACACTTCAACAGATCTAATACGAAAACAATGCACATTCATGTTTTGTTCATTAATGTAGCAGTGTTCTAATCACTGATTTGCCAGAGACTAGACTAAAACTATGTCAAATGGTGTAAAAGGAGTATATCTTTTATTGTTTGTTTGAGAAGAGAATTAAAAACAAACTGTAAGACAAAAAATATTCTTTAACTATTTTTTGTAAGACAAATATTCACCTCTAAAATGACAAAATGGAAGGAGGAAAATTACTTATCTATTTCTTGTTTTAGTTTTTGTAAAAACTAAACCTTATAACAAAAAAATTAAAAACTCATAAGATGTGACACAAGTGACAAATAGCTTAGTCCTCTAAACATATGTCAAGATTAAATTTCTGGCTATGTGAATAAAACAACACATGTAGGAAAAAGAATTTGCTTAATTGATATTCTATTTTCTTAAAGGATTAGTCTCACAACCTTACTATCAGGAAAAAGAAAATTGTAAAGTTAATTTTTTTATTAATATGAAAAAAGTTTAACATTTTTCACTCATTTCCACTCATCTAAATGAACAATAAAAAGTTTTACTTATTTTCTTTTTTATTTCTACTCAATCAGAAAAACATCTTTCCTGCTCAACTTATCTTAAATTTCTACTATTTCTTTTTCCCTTATTTCCTCAATATTTCGTTTTTCATTCAAACAAATTGCAAGGAACAACAATTGAAAGCCACTTTCACGGGTAATAACCACCATAGGTACCATCAAAAATATAGATACAGCAGTAGGTAGCAAAATCAAATAGCCACGAGGCAATAGAAATGGTCATTATATAATGCAGGAAAACTGTTGATAGTATGATAGCAAACTATAGTCACAATAGGTGAAAAATTTGGAAATAGAACCGTTCAGCTAAAAGTAATTGAATTAAAAAGAAAAAAGGAACAATACATTAAAAATGTCTCATAAGCTAATAGATGATATAAGCACATGGTCAAACCAGAAGCATAACAAAACCCTTTACATGAGAAACTTTTCATCCACGATGCAATCAGCTGCTGCACAGCTATAATTATGGCTTCTTTCTATATTTGTAGTTCTAGAGAAGCCTGCCTGTGTTTCACACAAGCTTCACTAGAAAACCAAACCGCAAGAAAAACCTGGGAAGAAGCCAGAAATTGTCAGTGTTTTCTCGATTACAAAGGCACAAAACAAAGCAAGAGATTTGGCTCCTCCAAAATGAGACTCACTTTAGAATCGTTGATGGAAAAATAAAAGTCTATATTTCAATATTATATGTACATAATATCAATCTTTGATTTTCTTATCAACAACCGAGATTACTTACTTTTCTCTTAAATGAATTGTTCACCTTAGAAGAGTCAAATCCACAAAGTAACTATAACTAGCAATAATTAAGTCCTACCGTACAATTAAAGAAGCAATTATCACCCGTCAAGCTGCAATAATTTCTACTATGGGGAACAGCAAGAGCAGGCATTATATAACTGCAATGACAAAAATAGGGAAGGAGGAGAAAAATGAAACAGCTAAGTGAGTCCAAGGAAAACCATACTAATGTTTTGTTGTAGCCAACAAAAAAGGTCCATGGCAAGGCAAACCCTTCAACAGGCAACAAGTCCTTTTACTTTAATATTTTCTACAACTAGATATATATCCTCAAATATTTTAATTTAGAAATTCCTTTCTGCTATTCAAAATATATTGCCACTAAAGCCAAAAGGGAGATGGGCAAACAGAAAGCCAAAGAAGGTTTTCAAATCCAGTTCCTCTAAAGTGAGGGGTACACTTTAGAGAATAAAAAACTTTTAACAACTGAGATTGTGACTAAAATTAAGTACATGCATAACAAATTAATGAAATTATTTAGTTATGATTTCAACCATTTTCTAATCAACGGTTATCGGTGTACTTTATTTTCTAATGTGTACTTCCCTCACTTTAAAAGAACTAAATGCTATTTTCTTCATTGGCTCAGTTCAATGATGATGAAGCCCAAGGATACAAAATTAGCACACCTCTCAATCAGAAAATAAAATATTCTCAGAAAGAACACAAGTACAGTAGCTACAAGTTACCTAAAAAATCTGAATCTTATCGCAGCCCAAAGTGCTCCAGATCAAAAGCTAGAGAACAAAGGGCCAGGAGAAAGGCCTGTATAACAAAATTACCAAAATTTAAAAATTTGAAGCAACAACAACCAATATAATAATAATAATAAAGGCATTAATTAGGCAATAAGCCAATAACAAACCTTTATCTGCTTATTTCAAATTTCAAACAAGCTGCACCCTATTCACTGACCAAAATTCATCTCTGAATATCTGCATGGAGCATAACCAAGTAAACAACATTCATTGAAATTATATATCTAATACACAATTGTGCGATACTAACCAAGATGTGCATTCCCAATTTCACTCAAACAAAATAATACTTAAGACAATTAATGATGGTTTTGCAATCCAACTTGCCTTCGGGGTTTATTCTGCTGTTGCCCAAACTCATCACTTGCAAGCTCTACAGACAGACAAATCACAAATGATAACGTTAGTCACCAAGGGCAATGGATAAAGAGTATCAGAGGAAATGGAATGTCAATGTTTACCAGATCTCTGAGGTGGCTTCAATTCATGATTATCTTTATTAACATTATGTTCCTTGCTGCACAGGTTCAATAACAAAAGGAAAAAAGAAATCAAGAACCAAGCAATAGGATACAGCAGCATTGAAAAAGGAAATGGTGGTAAATAATATGAATATATCTCAATGCTATAAAACCGGTAAACCTTGAAGTACCCAATGCAGAGGCCTGTCCAGATTGTCGATTGCTTGCACCATCAACAGGAAGGAATGGGTATGTAGCCCCTAAAGCTCCTGCAGGACCAGCCAAGACTGGTAGCCTGAAGCAAAGTAAGATGAAATTATTATGGGTTCTAATACAAAGGGAACAAAAAGGAATGAGAGTTTTCCTTTTTTAAGTAAAAAAAAAAACTAATAACACAAAAGACATTCTTGCATGATCCCTTTCTTATCATGATTTTTGTCATTGATATAGACTGTTCTTATAGAAATGTATAGAGAGAGAGATTAAGACCATCACAAAGGCACTAAAACATGTGAATTGTCCATTCCTCAAACATTACCCAACAGTCCAACACACTCTAAATTCGGAAATTATATCCATACCATGTCATTTCCGACTTTCCCAAACCAAGTTGAGGCTGAGCAACATACCCAGGGAATGCCATGCCGACAGCAGGAACTCCCATACCACCAGGATGCTTGCCCCCAAATTGCATGACTGCATACCACCAAAAACCAGACAGAATTAGGAAAAAATCCATTGACAAGCTAAACAAATTAACTGAAAATAATAACTGCCGAGTCTTGTTCTGAAAGGACTACAAACAGAGAGCAAAATGGGTGTTAATACTAGAGCCTACATGGTCAAAGTATCCATCATAACATTAAATAATATATTTTGCACAGGACACTGTTACAACTTACAACAACATCCGCAGCATGAGAAATGTCATTCCAGCATCAGATGTTCTAAATAATAACTAATAGGTAGATTGGATCTAACATTTCCATAAAGTCAGCAGCATGTTGGTACAAACCTGGCAAGAAGGCTGGGAAGTTTGGATCTCCATGACTAACAGCCGCATCTCCTGTGGTGCCCATTACCTGTGCCCTACCATAAATGAAAGAGCCCCTTCCTGCACCTTGGGAACCTCCCCTTCCCTTCCCAACTAAAGCACCTTTGGCTTTACCTGATTCTGATGCTGCATCCATTTCTCCAGAATCATGTGAATTTATTGACATGGATGTTTTGGGGGGAGATGAAGATTGAGACCCACTATCAGGCCTATTGCCACACTGTGGGGCAGTAGCTTGCACAGAAGGTGAATTCCACCCTGGTGCAGAACTTGTCTGAATAGCCTGGAATTGAGATGGAGAAACTTTATTCTGTGAGGAAGCATGCTGATAATTCATCTGTATCGGGATTGATGCACCCCTCCCAGTCCCAGAAGCCCTGAGATGAGGAGATTGAGATGCACTGACTGCAGAAGATCCAGGCTTTCCAACAGATGGAGGGATGGATTCATCAATATACAACTTTGTCATGCTAATGGAATCAACAACGTTCTTTCCCCGAAGCTTTGCATTGTTTTGTTGAACTGGAAAACCCTCATCCACAACAACAGGGCTGATGTTCCTGCTACTCCCACCTGTTTGCACCTCCCTTTTTTGTGCCAAATTAATATCTTTGTTGGAAGAGCCTGAAGGGTAAAATGGCGGGGATGCTGAATTCAAATTTGAAGCAACCACTTGATTTTTAGCAGGCACAGAGCCAGATTCTGCCTTGGAAGCATGTGTGGAAGTCCTCTCCAAACTAACAAAACAATACTTATCAGAATGTCTTGACATTATATCATGTGCCCAGCAAATTTTAAAAAATGAAGCCTATACTTACTGTTTATTTTGCACAGGGGAAGATGGGCCATTGGTTTTATTGGTACGTTCATACTTTTGGGGGCCTCTCCCTCTCACAACTCTCTTAGGTACCTGATTTTGATTGCTTCTGTCATTATATCCTGTCCTGTTTCCTTGAACATATCCTCCACGATAAGTGCCTCGACTTTTACCTCGACCACCATAATTATCCTTAGAAGGTCTCTCCCTCTAAATTTTAGACAAAAAGCATTAGAAAAAAGTGTCAGAAAAATGACAATTGAACTAACAGAAATGCTTGACCACACAGCACTTTAAAGATCATCACCTCTTCGTGGTGCTTTTTGTGCAAAGTAATTTCCTCAAATTTATCATGTCCCCATTTCCTGTTGTCTTTGGACTCCCAAAGACTCCTTTCCCCATGTATCCGCCTAAGAGGAATTAAAAAAAAAAAAAAGAATTTAATCAAAATCATTGACAGTATTTACACTATCATCCAATCATGAATTGCCATGTATAGTAAAATTGTCGAATTTTGTAATAATTACTTTAAAGATCACATCTAAGGTGATTCCTAATTGGTTAAGACTTGAGAGTATATGCTAACCATGTATCAAAATTAAACTCAAAAGAGAAAAGACATTGCATTCCATGACTAAGTCCAAAGCTCTACTATTTTTTGGTATAGAAACACAATTCTGCTGAGTCGGGTAGAATCTGTATGGGTGACAAAGTTCTCCTTTGTTGCACTTGCATACTCAAGACTCAAACTCGAGACAACTGGTTAAGCTAGCTACACTAAACTAGTTGATCCGCATAGTGGTCCTACCCTACTCAACTATGATATTCCAAGTCAAATATCTATGTATCATCACATTGTATGCACGTATTCCACAAGGCTATATTTGACATAGTGCAAAATATGAAGGAAACATCACATACCTTTGGCGGGCACCAGCATTGTCCCTAAAACGGTCATCGTGCATGTAAAAAGCTCCAACTGTGGGCACCGCAAATGGTTCATTCTCCTTTTTCTCCTCCGAATGGTCCTCAATAGAATCTTCCAAAGGGGGTCTGACATCATCCTCAGATTCCTTAACCACATCCACTGAACCCTCATCAACCTCAACCCCACCACTTGTAGCACCTTTTTCCTCGTACACCTCTTCTTCAACTTCCTCTTCCTCTTCTTCTTCTTCTTCAACATCATCATCATCATCATAGTCTTCAACACCTCCTTCGTCATCAGAACGAACCTCTACCCTACGATCTTCCCTCTTATCAGTTACTTCTTCTCCTTCAGCTTCGGCTACTTCGTCATCGCTGGCTTCACGCCTCCGCATTGTTAACGGTCTCTTTGCCTCTTCCGGGTCACTATCGTACTCAACATTGTTGTTTTCTTCAACCGCGCTAGCCATCAATACCAAAAAAACAACACCACCCGATAAACCCCGACCAAAACCTAGACTTCTCCGAACAGAAGCCCCACAAAGCAGAAATCTTAAAAACACAAATTTTAACAAATCCCAACCACCAAAACTGACATAAAGAAGAAAAATAGTTTATGGGGTGTCGAATAACCAATCAACACCGGAATTTCCCCTTCAATACTCGAAACCCAATATGTGGAAGTTTCTTCAGTCGATTGAAAACAGCTAAAAAAAGAGAGTTAATTGGGATGAAAGGGCTTGCGCTGTGTTCTGTGAAAGTTCAGAGAAGAGGAGTTAAAAGTAGGAGACAGTGTTAGGATAAATTACCTGGTTTTTTTTGCAAAGGTATTTCGGTAATTCTACCTTTATTTGAGATTTGGAATCTCATGATTGGTCAACTTCTGTCACGTGAGATCAAAACATAAAATTAAAAAGATCAATATTGAAAAAATTGGAGTGATCGAATCGCTGAAAAGACTAATTCACAATTCATCAGTTGTATTATGATTTGAAAAATAAATATCTCCTATTTTATAAATTAGTGTAGTAATTTGATTATGTGAAAGGGAATAGAACAGAATAAAATTGAGAAAAAATGTTGAATGAAAATAATGTAATAAATACATGAGACCCATGATTTTTTTTGACATTTTCTCATTTTTTCACAATTTGAACACAACCAAATCAAGGATGAAAGTACGAAGAAGGATGATAAGTGTAAAAACTCACATCTTTTCAAAGTTCAAACATCTATAAAATTCTATTTAATTTCTTAAATAAACACTAAATTAATTAATTAGGAACATTAAGCTTTTAAATATCCAAAATCAAAATATACAAATTTAACCAAGTGGCATACAATTTAGTGATGTGCAAACATTGTCAACAAAGTAGAAAATTTTAGTGAAGACAAACAACCAGCTAATAAAAAATTAAAATGGTAAATAGATTTTTGGAAGAGATATTCTTAATTGTGGTTATTAACATATAGTAGAAAAAATTAAGTAACAAGTTTCAGAAGGGGGAGCGCTTCTGCGCTTGCATGCGATAAACCAGTGATAAGTAGCCTCTGGAAAGTTTAACATAGAAAATAAACCATAACCCAGAATTCATTATCTTAACCTCATCTTACACAACAAGTTTACAGGAAACGTTTTGCAAGAATTATACCACGATTGCTTAAGCAACAAAATGTTACAAAGTTCCAAGCCAAATTGCCGTACAAAATTATGGAAAAATAGGTGATGAGTTCTGAGAGTTGGTCACTGATTCACTACTGAAAATGGACGTAATTTTATAATTTCCTCTCTATTTCCCAAATATACAGCCTAGTTGTATGTAGTAAAGTATATGATACACTAAAAAAAAAAAAAAAAAAAACTAGAATTGCCAGGGTCTCGGGGTAGCAATTATAGCAAAAGCATCTAGTTGTCAAAATGGGAGTTAGATATGGCACTTGAGAAACAACCACCCGAGACAAAACTTCAATTTTCACAAGGCCCCAACCAAATGCTTCTCAGCTGATGGGGCTCCTTCATTACTTTTACCCTACTCTTCATCTGCCTCGTTACCATTGACGAGGACTGCACCATCAGTAGAATCGGCATCCAATACAACTGCCTCTTCTTGGCTTCCTTCTTCTCCATTTTGTTCCTCGTGCTCCTCATGTTCCTCTGTATAGTGCTCTTCTCCATTTTGTTCAGTCAACTGGGACAAAAGGACATAAAAACAACATAAAATAACACTCTAACACCACCACTGACAATCAATTGGGGTTATAGATTATTCTTTCTGTAGAAGCAAAAAGACAACATTATTTTAGGAGAACATTTTGATGCTTTTGGTCCGATGTTAATTCTATATTTAGTATACCTCATGGTTAGAGTCCCCGTTCTCAAGGGGCTGATCCCCTTCTTCTATCTGCATGTTTCTGAAAGCTTCAACAAGGGTGATATGTGATTTACCAGCCTGGTTCACATACTCTGATGCAGGAGGGTAAACGCCTCTGTAATAAACAAATAAAATAAGTTAGTAAAGGACATTTGTTGAAGAGGTTTAGCTAGCACACAAAACACTACAGCATAAATTACCAAAGTTGCAAGATACTTGTAAGAAAGTACACATTTCCCCACTGACCTTGCTTCCGTAGCTTTAGATTCAACAGCAAGTGCAACTTGCCAATCATCAAACAAATTAGGATATTCCTCAGGATCAGCCAATGATTCAGCAGCTTTTGGATTAACCTGTGCATATTAACAAATAAATATAAGAATTTATATTTTTATTTCACATGCAATCTGTACCATGATAAGAATCCAGGACAGGGCAGGCCAATGGGATGAGAACAGAAGTTCCTACCCACAGTATCATGTGCACCACATAAATGTCAGGCTATTCCATTACTAAATTATATATATCAGAATAAGAAATTACCTTACTGAGATCTTTTCTCCAAATTGCCACTATCTCTGAGACCTTGCTTGGGAGATAGGATCGAGCCATTAAAGCAGCCTCTGGAATCCGATTGCTGCCAAAAACATAACTCAGCTACATCAAACTGCATTCTAATCAACCCTCTCTCTCTGCACAGTAATATCATTAATAAAAGATCACATCGGTATAATAATACCTTTCTACCAAAAGTTGAAGGCAGTCCTCAAGTTTACCCAACATGAATAAGCAAAGGAATGCAACATTATTCTTCCCTTGCTCTTTAGCAAGAGTTGCAAGTTTTGATATTCCTTCAGCATCTCCTAAAGAAGAATATAGCAGCAATAACCCACTCAAATCCATTGCGTGTTTTAAACACTCTTCAGCCATTTCTAACTGCAAGAACAGATCATAAAGTGAGCTGCTAGGAAAAAGAGTGATACCCAATACCAATCAACGTCAAGTGTGTCCAGAATCATTATTAATTGCAACAAGAATAAAAGAAATATCCAACATCCTAATCATGCACCAGAGTCAGCATTTAGAGTCCAATACGATTGGGAGTTTTGAATGGGAGAGTTTTGAATGGGATGGGATGGAGTGTTCACAATGGAATGGTTTGAAATGGGATTAGTAGAAAGTAATACTGCTCTATTTTTGGTAAGTTTTAATAAAGTAATGGAAGAAAGCACCTCACCATTGTTTGGCAGTCACAAAGGTGACTAATGGAGTGCAGTGGAAACAAATTTAATTTCCAACTCTATCCTTTTTATTACATGGTGGCAGCAAAAGAAAATTAAGGATATCATCAGTGATCATTTATAAAATAAATGTACTACACCAATACTTTCCCAATTTTGGAGTATTTGGGCTTCATAGTTTGGCACTTATTAAAACCTCTGAATCCTCTGAAGCATGGTCATATTCAGCAGTACATCAGGACACTCATTAAATAGATTTGGACATGAATATTTAGAAATGTAAATTCGGCCAAATGTTAAAGAAATCACAAAAAATGAAGATTCATTTGATAGAGAGAAACACCTTTCCAGTAGACATGGCTAATTCTCCCAATTGCTTCCATTTGGACTCACTCTGCACTTCAGTGGCAATACCCTGCAAAAGAATAATGAACATTACTCACAGTATAAACTCAAATCAAACTAGTGCAAATTAGAAATGCAGAAAATTAAATAGCAGAGTTATGACATTTCACGAGTCAAATAACATATCCTTGAAGGAACATATGAACTTGTGAACTTACCTTAGCAACCTCTAATCTTCCAAGCTGTATGGCTAGATCAAACCTATAGTCAGGGTCAGTAGCTACTTCAAGAGCATCCTCTATCATCCCTCGTGATTCCAGGAAACGAGCCACACTAGTGTAAAAACAAGTAAAAATTGCAATTAGGATGTATGTGACATCTGAGCCCCAAACATTGAAAATGAAAGCCAAGAAAACACCATATGCAGATAACAAAATATTCTGAATCAAGGACACAAGCAAAAAAAATGCATTATATATTCATATAATTATACATTAACTTGATAAAAAGCATCGAAGCAAAGATAAATAATGAACAAGCAAGACTACAGTGAGTCCAGAATGAAATATCAAAGTACCCAAGAAGCAAAGTATCATTCATAAGAAAACAAAAAACTTATGACCATGTGAGTGTCAAAGGTTCTCCACTCAACCACAAATGATCCACTTCCATTTATAAGCTGGTTGACAGTTTTACTAATAGGATCAGACAAGAACTTCCCTCGCAAAAAATAAAAAAATGGCATGTAGTGCATGATAATTATTGATATATAGAAGTTTTGTTATTTTGGGAAGTAAATTCCCATATTGTTATAACACATATCCCTTACAAAAAAGCCTTTCTCAAAACATATCAAACATAATTTCTAAATAATGAAAGTAAAGGTCATTCTGTAATAACATAAAAGAAAATAACTACTACCTGTTATGATGCTCTTTAGGAATTGATGGTAGAATATCATTGGCCCTTTCCAAATCACCACGCATGACAAGTGTCTTGTACTCAATCAAACTTAAAAGTAGTGTGTATCCCATAACACTGAGTAAAACAGTTAAAAAAAAAAAGAAGAAAAATCAGGATCACTGCATTGAGAGATTTTGAATAATGCAAACCAATCCACTTACTTGAATTCTTTGTCTATCAAATAGACCTTACTTTGGCTGGCGAGATATCCCAACAAGTACATAGGACGGTCCAAATGAAACATTGTAGTAACCTAAATCCATAATGTAATGCAACAACAGGAATTGTATGATCCTTGTAGTTCAATAAATATAAATATAAGAAATTCATCAAGACAAAGAAAATATGATTACAAAGAGTTCAACAAATAAATACACAGCTCTTTTGAATCTAAAAGGGAAAAGTATAAATACCTCACCACCAACACAATAGTTAAGCCTCCAAGAAGAATTGTTATAGATAAAACAATCCCCAACCCAGATCCCTGTCCTGACACGTTCATTCATTTCATGAAGGAGCTCAAAGGCATCTTCAACACCTTGTTCATCTACAGGGCTTCCACTATCTAAATATGTTGCAACAACATCACGCTGCAACAGTGGAAGTTAAAATGTTTACTGTGCTTCACTAGTAAGTATCATCAGATATTCATTTAACCAAAAACATTTGGGGGGGGGGACCAATGCCTCTTAATAGAAAGTCAAGAAGTGTAAAATAAAGGGCCAAGTACTTAGAATCCTCACATTGTACTTCAGGATATAGAATGATGTATCACTAGCAATCGTCACTAGATCGCCGCTATCAGCCCAGTAGAGGTTCTGACACAAGAAAATTTTAACAAAATTAACAAGAAACAGTAAGAAGAAATAAAAGCAGAAAGCTGATATCACCTCATGCAAGCACTTACTTTAACATTAACATCAATACGACGAATCAACCTGCATTCAGCCCAATCATAAAAGCAGATGAAATCATTTGAGCACATTGCCAATACAGTGCCACCAAATATTCGTTCAGCTGAAAAAGTTGGTCGGATACTCTTTTTTTCCTGAAATATACAAAATTCCGTTTCCAATTAAAACTTCCCTAGATACAACTTATAGTTCATTTGGCAGACATCTAAAACAATAAGAGAATGTTATTTTTGAGAACCAAGTCACGCAATATACTTATCTTTTGGGGGAAGGGTGACTTTGATAAAGTCAGTTCTTAACTCACTATTTTTTTCTTTTCCTTTTTCAGGGTACCTAAGAAGGTGGTGGATAAGTTGGTGCAGCTACAACGATGGTTTCTTTGGGGTGAAGGAGAGGGACAGAGGAAGTTGGCGTGGCTGAAGTGAGACACAATATGTCTCCCTAAGGAGAGAGGTGGTCTAGGTGTCTGGGATTTTGCATCTTTTAACTGAGATTACTCGGTAAGTGGTGTTGGAACCTGTTTCATCATAATGGCGATTTAAGGGCAAAGGTTTTGGAGTCAAAGTATGGGGGATGGAGAAACTTAGATGAGGCGAGGAGGAACCACAAGGAGTCGATATGGTGGCGGGAATTGTGTTTGTGTGCGGGTCGGAGGAGGAAGGTGGGTGGCTCAATGAAGGTGTGAAGTGGAAAATAGGATGTGGGTCACGGGTAAAGTTTTGGGAAGATATGGTTATCGTTGATGGAGAAGTACCAGAGACTATATTGTTTATCTCAACAGCAACATCACACTATTCAACATATAGGCGTTAATGTGGGGGAATCATGGGAATGAAATTTTGAGTGGTAGAGAATGATGCTGGAAGGGGAGATGGAACTGGCAGCTAGCTTAGCTTTGTGGAGGATATTGAGGAGTTGAGGGTTCAGCCTAACCAACAAGACAGATGGATTTGGAAGGGGAATGTGAGTGGGCTGTACTCAGTGGGAAGTGGATATCATTTGCTTAATGAAGTTGTGACGGATGAGAATGAAGACGGGGGGCATTCACAGTTATTTGGAAAATGAAAATTCCAAGCAAGGTAGCACACTTTGTTTGGAGGCTGGTGAGGGATAGACTACCAACAAGAGCAAACCTAAGGAGAAGGAATGTGCAGCTAGATGATTATCAATGCCCATTTCATGAGGAGGAAGCGTCCCACACATTTTTTGGCTGCCAAAGAATAATACCTTTATGGTGGGAGAGCCTTGCATGACAGAAGTTGTAACTGTGTTCCCTGCATCACATAAAGAACACTTTCTTCAACACTCTTACTGTAAGGCGTCAGGAATAGTCCAAAACAGATGGTGGATTTGGTGGGCTGCCCTCACATGGTGCATTTGGAATCTCAGAAACAGAATTGTATACTCAAATGAGGAGTTTAATGGACAGAAATTGATGGAGGATGCAATTTTCCTCTGCTGGACGTGGTTTAGACATTTAGATAATGATTTTGAGCTGCCTTTCCCCTTTTGGGCCAGTAATATTAAACCTGGATTCTTGTACAGGGGAGGGATTAGACCATAGATACTTTTTGTAATGGGCTATGGGCATTCCAGTGTGCCCAGGGATGGGGCTTATGGTATTCTAATATCTCAAGCATATTTCCATACCATAATCTTACATAGATTTTTTTTTTTTTTTTCATCAGCAAACACTGAGATGTACAGATATTAGTACTACTTGTACTGATTTATATATATATATATATATATATATAATACATACTTATTTTTGCTGATAAAAAAAAGTCACGCAATATAAATATAAATAAATAATCTTAGTATTAGCAGCATTGGAAGCACATTTCCCAGTTGCTTATCAGATGAAATCTCAAGGAAAATTAATTGACATCTTAGTTTTCTTATGTGGTCCTTTTCATAACGGTAAATCATTGCTAGGACCCAGCTTGTCTATCCTTTTAACAAATTATTTAGAATTTGTAGGTTGTCACCATCATTTTCGTCTTAAGGCAAAGTATAAAATGATAAGAGTAACTGATAATGAAGCACAACCTGGAAATTTTTGCTGAAAATTTTGACCTTCGATGTACTTTCTCTTACAGCATACTCCCCATCTGAAGACCAAACAAATTCCAGTGCTGAACCAAATGATCTATTTCTCCATGCCAAACCAGTGTATATAATATACTCCCCATCTCCACAAACAACAACAAACCTCCCATTTGGATTGTGCCTTAAACTCTTGAGTATAAAAGTAAATCACAAGTCAGACACCAGTCAGCATGCATGAAAAAATAAATAAGTGATGATAATTAAAACTAAGGGGCAGATTATTATTTTAAAGCTCAATTCTTTGAAAATCGATTAAACACAACAAAAGAATAGTTCCAAGATACCAAATAGTTCTTGTCATTAACATCTGAATTCCAATGTCTAACATTACATAATAAAACCTATATTTATTTAAATAAATACCTATCTATGCCCAGATTACATACACAAGATCATGAATCACCAATTTAATCCTATAAAATGAGGACAACCTTTATGCATACAAAAAAAATTGGTCTAAGGTTTAAAAAAATTGTAAGTATAAGACATGAATCACAACAATAAAGAAGCCAGGATTGATACTCTGTGACACTTCACTCAGCTTTTTTGGTCAACCCCCCACAGGGTTCGAGACATCGACAACCAGTTCTAATACCAATGATAAGCACCCAAACACTTGGGGAACCCACTCTTAAAAGCTAGCTGTTAAGGGAGGAGAACCAAGCACTTAAATACTCCACTTAGCATCCCATACTACTCCATATGGGACATAGGCACCAAATAATACCCAAGTCCCTATCACATGATGTGAGCATAAATGATAAAAAATAGAGAAGCAATGCAAAAGAATGTGACTTAGTATCAAGGAAAAGGGATGTTCACTCACTTGTGGATAGAGATCACAGGTGCCCAACTCCTTAACAGCCAATGGTAACCTTTCTCCATCAGCAATCTAAAAAACATAGTACTTGCATGTGTCACTAAAGCAAGTTTCCACTTTTGCTTACATATTACATGGATAAAAAAAGGTAAAAATGAGCCCATACCTCCACATCTGCTCCTACACTTCTTATATTGACAGTTTGAATTTCATTATGCTTAGCCCAAATTATTTTCCCACTGTTATCCATGCTGGCTACAGGTTCTTCTCGGCCAAGTTTGACCATAATAGTACCTTCATCATAGCCTATCACAACCCTGCAAAGAAAGAGGTTTTGGTAATTTAGGTCATGAAGGAGTAAAAGAGAGACACTGATTTCTCGAGAAGAAAAAGTAAATAATATTTGGCATCAGTGGAGAGATTAAAGCAAACAAGACCACATGAAACACTAGGAGAAAAAAGAGTTTGCTAATCAGTTGACAGTTTGATACTATTGTCCCACTCAACATTTTTTTTATCAGCAAAAATAAATAAATAAATATATGTAAGATATAAAAGAAGTAGTACTGATATATATACAACACTATTGTCCCACTCAACATGATTCCAGGGCCTACAGATATGAGACTCAGAAATTACTTTCACAATTAAATCCAAAAACAAAACTCACCGACGTGAACCCTTCAGGTATCCAATAGCCCAAACTCTTTCAAGACCATAGTTCAATGTGTTCTCAAGCCTGCAAGCAGATTGCACCACCATAAAAATTTAAAGATGACTGGAATATATCCATAATCTCAATTTCAAACTAATTTTGGTGAAATCTTAAAAACATGTAACAAGGACAAAGGTTATGAAAAAATATATTAATATAAGAATTAAACATCATTATACAGTCTTACTAATTCTCAAGTAAGCATCAAATTTAGACATACCAGTCATCAAAAAACAGGTGAAGCAGCAACAAGTGAAAAACAATATCATAATTTTTGAAAAATAAGACATACTGGCACATGCATTGTTCTCTATGATAAAACAAAGTCAACCAAAGTCAAATTATTCAAGTTTCTATAAAAGAGTGATGACATTGAGACAAAAAGGCAAGAGCAATGTACCAAATTAGATAAGAAAAAATAAAGTTCTCAACTCAGTAATCTGTGAACAACATAAAATTACCTATAAGTTGTTGAATGCCAAATGCGCACTGTGCCATCCTCAGAGCCAGTAATGATTATAGGTAGTTCAGGATGAAAGCAAACAGCAGATACATTGTGTGTGTGACCTTCTAGAGTCTGGACACAACTTTTGGTTTGATAATCCCATACCTGTTTCGAAGGTTTTATTAGCATAATAATTCCTATCCATATACAAAAATAGGAAACCAAATTAAAGGAAAGATGAAGAGGAAAAAACAGAAAATAGAAAACAAACCTTGGCAGTGTGATCATCAGAACCAGTTATTAGATAAGGTTTGTCACCACCTGTAAAGTAATCAACACAATTCACTCCTTTTTGATGTGCATCCAATGTAAAATTGGGGTCAGGAGAGCCAAGATTCCAAATCTGCAATTGAAGATAACATTAATACATTACTTTTTAATTTTTATCATAGGTGTATGGAAATAAACAAAGAAGATGCAGGACATAACTAGCAAGAAGAACACATGTATACCTTTATGGTGCGATCAAGAGATGCACTGGCAAAGGTGTTTGTGTCTTTAGGATTAAATGTCACTTGCATGACATAATGAGAATGTCCCTCAAATATCTGGGTACAGATCCAGCCCTTTTCCCAATCCCAAAGCTTTATGAGCATATCATCAGATGATGACAA
>PYAF01001402.1:1343840-1369935 GCA_007407185.1 Glycine tomentella | reverse complement strand
TCTGGGTACAGATCCAGCCCTTTTCCCAATCCCAAAGCTTTATGAGCATATCATCAGATGATGACAACACATATGGAAGGGTAGGATGAACTGCCACACACCTAATGTAATCTGTATGTGCCTCAAATACTTTAACTTTATCCATTGTGTTGTAATTATATACACGAATAAACATATCATCTGCCCCTGCAACAACCCATTGTTTGCGTGCAATAAACTTGGCTGACCTAACTGCAAAATCATGCTGTATATGAGACCCATGAAATATACAAAGAAAGAAAATGACTTCAAGCAAATGAATCAAGAGGCAGATACACAAACAATGAAATAGACTATAAAACATTCACCCACCTGGTAACTCAGTAACCTCAAAAGACTTGGCCATGGTCTGAAATAAAATAATAAAATAATTCAATCTAATTGCACACACACAAATCTCCATAGAAATTAATGATGAATATCCATTTGAAGAAAGTTTTGAGAAAATTTTAAATATATGAAAAGAATAGTTAGAGGCTCTATTTTAATATCAATCTGTAAATCTATAAATACATTGCATATAGAATGTGTAACAGTCTTATGAAATTATAAATGGTATTAGAGAGGCCATGAAGTGATGATAGAAAAAGCAAGGATATGCCTTATTTGATATTAGTAGAACAAACTACAACATACAGAATGTACAAAACTAAGTACAAGAGTGTAATTCTTCTTCTGGGAGTTTTCCCTTTATTTCACGAAAAAAAAAAAAATAAACACAGAATTCTACCAAGCTATTGATTATCATTTTTTTTTTTGGTACACAGGAGGGGCAAAAAGCCCATAGCCAATACTGATAATAAATCTACAAAAGCACTCACTTAATCAGAGACAACTCAATAAACAAAAGTGTAAGGACATCAAGGATATTCAAAAAGGAAGGAATTTCAACCTGTTACAAAGGACGTCTATGACCTGGTGCAGAGAGGGAAATGGCTAAAGTGGAAGCAAATCAACCTGGTTGGGACTTTAATGCTAAACCGCTAAAGTTTAATTATCTATAGTAGCTTAAAATATATAGTACTAATAATTTAGTAGAACGCCGACATTTGTTAACATTGCTTTCAAGTAATCTAGAGACATAAACCAGTTTTTTCAACAAAAGAAATAAAATATGCAGCAAATTTGAATTTCAAGGAAGCCATAACAAATAGGCTTCTTTATTTGTGGATTAGCAACTCATTATATATAGGCATCATGCAAAAGGTGGATTGTTTGGTAATCCATCAACAAACACCTGTGTTTGACTCAATTGCCAACACATGTATGAATTCAACATTACATTTCTTAATCCAGTTGCATATATTTATTAATATATACAACTCATATATAAAAATTGACATACCTGAGATTGGTAGTTCCAGATACAGACAGTTCCAGAGTACAAACTTGCTAGAATCCTGCATTAATGATGGTAACATCAGACGATTCAGCAAAACGTCCAAGTATCTACTATTTGATTATATTTCTACGTCAGAAGTATTCCCATGTAACAGACAGCCATTAGTGATAAATGTTCACAAACGATCCTTAATTCCTTATAGATGCCATACTTGAGATACCAAATAACAATGAGAAACAAATTATAAAGGTGGTTATAAATTTTGCTTCATATCTTAAAATAATTCTAGTGATAAAACACAACCAAGGATAAGGCATTACCATGGTTCTGTTGGATGTAGATCCACAGACTTTACTCTCTCTGATCTTTGCGCAAGCTTTCGCTGTTCAAATATTACGAAAACAAATCAGTTTAAGCCGCCAAAAAGTTGTAAAACTCTGCCATGCTTGGTTGCAGAGAAATCCAAATCACATAAAATGTCGCTGACAAGCTAATCAAACAATTCTGAGCAACCAAACCAAAATAACTTCCAATCAAATGCCAGAAGAAGAGTACCTTGATTTCAAGTCTGAGAGGCTGCAAAGCCAGCAAAAAACAAAGAAAGAAACAAAAAGGAGTCAATGCACAATTCCATAATAGATCCCACGGAAACCGAAATCGCATGAACTAACAAAGCAAAAATTAGGAGGCTCGCGTTTGAAGTCACAGATACGCAAGCAATTAAAATTGGAATCAGAAAGAGCGTAATAAGAAAACATCAAATCGAAGCGAGTCCGCTTCAGATCTAAGATTGTGGAGAACGGTGAAGCGTCCGTAACAAGAGATAAGAGAGGAAGCTCACCATTTCCGAAGATTGAAGTGAAGGAACTTGCTAGCTTTTATGGATAGAACTAGTCGGAAATAGGGAACCGAATTTGAAGAGCCCAATAAATCGAGCTCAGAGAGAGAGGAACGCCGACGAGCTTTGCAGTGCAGAGTTGAGAGTGCAAATATGATGATCGAAGGAAAACAAAGGGGGAATGCTGCGTTGCGGTTAAGGCACGGATTTACGGTGATGCCACTGGGAGGGGCTTCTGTCGTATATCACTATATCCAATGCGCTGTCGTTTGAATGCTAGTACTTGTGGGGATCTATTAGGGATGAATGAAACCAACATGATAAAATGGAGGCATTTACATCCTACACCTCCCAATATGAATCTTACATCTCCCAACAAGTTTTAATGGTCAAAAATACCCTTGTCCCTAAATCCTTTTCTCCCTCTTCCCTGCATCGCCCAAACACCCTTTCTTCTAGAATACGAACGCGGTGCCGCCTATGCCCCACCATTGCCATAGCGAAAAGAAAGTCTGCACCTTTTCCCCTTGCCCCACCATCATTGTCACCTGCAATTGGCTCGAACTCCCCTCCGCCACTTTTTCTACTAGTCACTAGTACTCCACCAACCACCTACTACCGAACGTGGACTCCACCCTTTTCATCTTTGCCATCAAAAGAGCCACTCCCTTTGAATACACCAAGAATGTCGTCATTCGAACCTTCCTTACCGTCCACGTGACGACCCCAGGTTGACGCAAGAAGGTGGTGCACGGTGGCATGGACGTGTAGACGCAGCACATGGAGAATGACGACTTGGTGGCATAGGTTCGAGTTTGAAGAAGGGAAAAGGGGTCCTACTGTCTATTCCAGACCAGCTATTCTGAAATAGAATACGTTTCTGAAATAGCTATTCCATAATATAAGTTTTTATATTTTAGAATAGAAAAAGCACTTGGAAAACCTACTCCATAATAGGCATTTCGGAATACGAAAAACTATATTCTTAAATAGCTATTCTAGACTCTTTTAGGAGGTGTAGGATGCAAAATGAGAGGTGCACGATATAAATACCTAAAATGGACAACATAGATTTAACCACACCCATGAGTTACTTTGATAAACTTAATGGAATTTCTCGTTGGTCTGAGTAAGGTGGTTAATATTGGCCCCAACAAAATTACTCTTGGCCCCTACCAGCCAAGGGTAATTACCAAACTAACCTTTCCCAACTCCCTTATCTACATTCTCCTCTCCCTCTTTCACTTTCTTCATTCATTCTTCCTCTTTTCTCTTTCCCTTTATTTGTATATCTTTTATTTGTATGTGTTTTGTGTTTTGTTAAAGAATATTTTTTTTATTCTTTTAGATTCTTCAAGAGTGCAGTGATTTGTTAAATTGGGCTTGTCGTGTGGGAAAGGAGCATGGCTTTGTGATTGTCATTCATAAGTCAGAAGTAAGTCAAAAAACATTTGTTATACTGGGTTGTGAAAAGGGGGGGAAAGAAGTACAAACAGTACAAAGACAAGTTTGTGCGCAAGTTCACTGGAATTAGAAAATGTAGGTGTCCTTTTGAATTAAAAGGGAGGTTTGTGAAAATCATAGGGTAAAGACTTACTGTTGAATGTGGTTTTCATAACCACAGTGTGATGGAAACATTGTTTAGTCATTCATATGCCGGTCATTTAAGTAGTAAAGAAAAAATCATGGTTAACTATTGACGAAAAACATGGTGAAGCCTGTTGACAATCAAAGATCAAGATTAGACAAATCTTAATACCATCAAAACCATATAAAATGAACGTTAGAGACATAGTCTCAAAGAAAGGGGTCTAAGGACAAAATACAACATATGATGAAGTTGATAGAACGTGATCAATATGTTTACTGGTTTAGACAGTTGGATAATGAAGATGTCGTTTGAGATATAATGTGGTCATACTCATATTCTATCAAACTCCTGAATTCATTTCCAACAATGTTGAATTGTGATACAACTTACAAGAAAAACAAGTATTATTTTCTGTTGTTGGAAATTATTGGTATCACTTCAACAAACATGACTTTCGTTGTTGCCTTTGCTTATTTAAGTTTTGAGAGAATGAATAATTTTGAATGGGCTTTAAGTAAGTTGAAAGGATTGTTTGTGAAAGATAATGTGTTGCCTCCGATTACTATGAGTGATAGGGATCTTACTTTTATGAATGCATTGAACATTGTGTTTCCTTCTTCAACCAGCTTGTTATGTTTGTTCCACATTACAAAGAATGTCAGTGCAAAATGCAAAATCCTCGTGGATAAGGGCGAAGAGGGAAAAAATATCATGGATACTTGAGAAATATTATTGCAGTCTCCAAATGAAGTATCATATAATGCACACTTTAAGAGCTTTACAACCTGTTCTTACAAAAATCTGACAATTCCACGTGTGAGCTAGACGTGGTCTAGGTGGGTTCTAAATTCTTCACGTTGGATGAGGAGTCAACCTTGTTTAGGAGAAGAATCTGCAAAACAAAGGAAAGACACTCCTACGCTCAAGTAAGTACATCAATTATTGGAGAATAACTGAGTGTGTGAGAGTGTATTTGAGATTTTCGAGGGTGTCTCGAAAGTATGTCCATCGTGGGTGACCAATAATGAGAATGGAGTAAATTACGAGATGATCTTAGCATGAGTAAAGATTTAGAGAGAACCTGTATTTATAGTGTGGAGTGTGGATTTTGGGCCTTTGTTTGTCAGCGATATGTTGATAAGATAATAATAGATAATGACAAACAATTATATAATTTAAATAGAAGATAATGTGTACCTTATTGATATATTGTTACTTATAGATAAGTAACAACTTGTAGAATAACTTATAAAGATATTAGGAGATAAGGTGGTTACACCAATTTGAATGACCAAGCATAGTTGATATGCTGTTAATAAGGAGTTATGCACCGTGAACGTCCGTGCTCCTATAGAAGGTCAACGTCTACGCTTCTGTAGCAAGGCCGACAAGGAAGGGGGACAAGTGTGTTCGAGTTGACACTTGGAGAATTAATATGCACCATTATTGTAGCAGGATTGACATGGAGGGTGTCCACATGTCAAGTGACCCCACCAGAATAGCCACGTATAACTTTACCATTTTGGACTGTGATGTGCACATTATAAAACATTTGTTGACTATGTCCAACAAACATGGTTGACGTCTTTCAAGGAGAAGTTTGTACAAGTATGTGTTGATTAGGTCATGCATTTTGGAAACACAACAACAAATAGGTATATAAATTATTTAACATTAATTTTTTTAGCCTATGTTTTATTTTATTGAATTAAGAGAATTATTCATATCTCATTTTATTACAACACATGATTGAAGGCGCACATGCGAGATTGAAAAGGTTGTTTCATAATAGCATGAGAGATTTGTGTAGTTGTTGGGATGCAATGAATAGCATGTTTGTCTTGCAATATATAGTGATTAAGGCTTTTCAGAAGAAAAAAACATAAATGTGGTTGAGCACATGTTTTATACCCCGGTTTATAAAAAGTTGTGTGGCTTTGAATCAAGAGAAATACAAGACCTGATTTTCCATGAGTTGCAATGGGTTGACACTGTAGGTAGACAAATAATATGTTCTGAAGAACCAAAAACTGATATGAACTCCTTTGTATTAAATTGGTATTGAGATTAATGTTATGATTATTTTATTCTATCTTGTGCTTATATTGCTTCCGCTTTAATAAAATTGATCACTCTATTAGGGTTCTAAGGGTTCGGGTTTACAATAGGAATGTTGGAACTTTGATTTCTGATAGCGGTAGAATAATAGTTGTTACATTACCTAGGGATAGGGATGGACAATTACAGAATAATTGATGTATTTTCCTAATGCTTAACTTAATAAGGAATTACTAAGGAATTATGATTTCAAGTTGGTTAAAGGGTTAAATTACTAAGGGATTAGGATTTAACTAAATTATATCAAATACATCCTCTGAGCAATTATAACAATTGAAATCAATCACCAATTTGTATATATAAGGTAGGGATTAGAAGTAGAGGTGCTCTGACCACAATTATTCCTCACTACTGCGTAACATTTAATTAAAACTTGTTTTTGAATTCTCGTTAATTTTTTATTCAGTTATTTAATTTTCGTAATTCTAAAATCCAATCATATTCTCTTCAGAACATATTATTTGTCTTCCAATTTTAAGATAATAAGTTGCGATAAAATTTGTGCCTCAATCCCTGTGGAGACGATATTCTACTTACTCACTTTATTACTTGAAACGAACGGTGCACTTGCCGTTTCACAACATTCAATTATTTGGCTTAGAAGAGAAACTATTGGAATTAATAAGCTCTTTGAATATCGAATGTGGTCCAGTGGCCTACGAGAAGTGGATGACCATTCCCGACATGGGTTATGTCATTGCTAGTCGGTATAATGTTGTATTAGTCCACTTATCCAAGTTGCAGAGTTGAACTTTATTTCCACTTAGGGGTCCCAAGCCAACAAAGTGTTGTCTCATTTCCATTGGACTTGTCAATGGAAATCACTTTGTGCAGGTATATAATATATACTAAACATACAATTAACCTTTGTAAGCTAATATTAATTATTTTGCCAACTTCGCCTTTTGTATGTATGATAATGAAACTTTTTTTAAAGAATCATTGTCTCTTGCCTCCTATTATACCACAATGGAAAAGCTATTCCACACCAGAAGTCCGCTCATGGGAATGACCTTACAATCAATGCATACAAGATTTGAATGCAATACAATTTCAATCAATTAAAACTTAAAAGATCTCAATATGTAGTAGATTTTTCTAAGGATTGAAATATGTAGTATCAATACGTAGTAGACCTTTCTTTAAATATGTAGTAGACATTTTGTTCATGACAAACGTTGAATGTGTATTCCATTATTTTTATGGATGTTAACCTCAATATGTAGTTGACATTTTTATGAAATTGTATGCAATACATGTAATTTCCATAGACCTTTTAAAATTCTGGAAAAAATACTAAATGGAAGTGTGATTCCGTTATAAACAATGTACTAAATGGAAGTGTAATTTTGTTGTACAAAGTGCACAACGAAATCACACTTTCGTTTAGTATTTTTTTGGAGAAAAAAATATACAACAGAAGTGTGATTTCATTGTACAACTTTTTTCTAGGAACAAAATCAAAACTGAAGTGTGATTTCATTACACATCATTAAACAGAATCACAATTCTGTAGTACTGTCATGTTTTATCCCCTTTTCATAACGGAATCACGATTTCGTTGTGTAGTTTTCCTCTCCTCGAAAAGCATTATGTCATCGTGTTTTTGCTCCAAAAAGGGGTGCAAATTTTTTGCATAATGGAATTTCGAGGAGGGATAATCTTGAAATTTTAAAGGATTGTAGGGGCCAATAACAACTCCCTCTAACAAGTGCACTCATCAACTCTAGCTAGTTCCAGGGCCTCATGCACTAACTTGGCCCATAAAAAGGATTTGAAACTAACTTGATATTCAAAACATCTCTATAGGTAATAATCTCATTTGTCTAATAGATTGCCATCTAATAATCACCGAGAAGCTCTTCACAGCATAATCATGAAAAAATGAAGCTTATTCTTTTTTTTGCGGGGTTAGAAAATTTTAAGGGGAACAATTCGGGTACCCAATTCAAAGTCAAGATATGTAACAAGTCCATGAGAAAATCCAAGTTGGTGACATAGAGAATTTTGATTTGACATTCATAGATCAGGATATCAAACTTACATACGGGTGAACATGATAGGAACACAATACTAAACATAAAAACTGACACAACACCCTACTAGATATGAAAAACTAGATAGCATATAATTGCAAAACTTAAGCATACAAAAGAAAATTATGCATACATAAACTTGCACGTTTATCTGTCAATGAAAGGTACGTTGGAATGAAAGACCACACACCACACACTCTCATTAGATAGAGATGCTGTTGGGAATTCCTCTGAAAGTAAGGCCTTCCCCACTGGTAGGAAGAAGCACAGTGTAGGGCATCTGCGCCGGTCCATTACGGTTCCTAAGGCTTGAATTCTTGTTTCTCCCTGAGATTTTGTCCTCAATTTCCTTCAGCTTGTTTCCAAACTTCTTAAAGGCTTGAACTGCCTTTGTGTCATCAGTCCAATTTGGATTGTCCCTCTGTCCAAGGTAGACCTCATCAGAAGCATGCCTTGACAATATCTCGATCACTGTTAGGTCCACAAGGGCCTCAGTTTTTCCTGTAATTGTTCTCAAATAAGCCTTTTGATGATTGCTAGTAAGTTCACCATATTCTTTGGTTCCTGGCTCTGGGAGCAATCTTCTGGTTAGAGTTGGACGGTTTAGGATGAAACCGCCATAAGGGTATTGTCCGAAATTCACGGCTGCATGGAGTGCTGAAGCTGTCCATATAATAATGCTGCAAATGTGAATCAGATCTTGAAGAGTGTTCAACTTAGGCCACCATGGCTTGTCTTTCAAGTCACCGTGACCCTTCTCAACAGCTTCCTTCCACCAAGCTTGGAGTTCTGAGTCTTTCTTAACTACATCATCTGTGGCATAGTACAAGGAGACATAGTCCTTAACCCATGTCTGGATAGCACTCCATATCTCTAGTCCATCAACAGCATAAGGGTAGTCATCTATAACAAGGCGAAGGCCATAGGGAGAGGATGGATCCTCCACTGCCATTCCTCTGCATCAAGCGGGATAACAAAGAACTTGTATTAACAGCAAATGTGTCTTTTCTTTTTGTGATATAAACATCACTAAAATAAAGATCATTGATATGAATTTTGACTCTCTCAACACTCCTTAACTTCCATAACGTAATTCTATTAGTTATTTTTACATTTTTAATATGTATTGATAGTGTAAAGGGTTTTTACATTCTAATCCAATCACAAATTAAAGTGTATGGTAAGTTAAGATCTAGCATGATTTCTAATTGATTTTGATAGACAATGCATAAAAATTAAGATCTTTTAATAGTAACTTAGTTTATAAATAAAAGATGTCTATCAAAAGGATACACAATGCTGGTATCAAATAAATGAAAATTTTAACTTCAAAATTTTTAGTAGTCTACGAGTGTATCAATATTACCTCTTGATAAGATCCGCAGGAAGGGCTTGATCAGTGAAAACCCACCCCTTGTAAACTGCTGAAGACATCTCCACAGCAAATGGCCCAGGCAGAAATGATTGCTCAATAATGCCACCTGCATTGATGAGTGATTGTCTTGCGAGTCCATTGATGTTCATGGTGTCACGATAGTGAGGCAACAAAAGTTTATAAATAGGGTGGAGCACACTAAGATGCCTGTTTGTTGCTATGACAAATGGTTCAATCACAGCGTGAGTATTTAACCTGTGACCACAAACCAATAAAAGAATCACCTCATAAATTCAAAGAATTGAAAGATGGTTTATGATGACAATGGCAGAATTTATATATACCAGTGGCTCATGAGTTGATGATAGCAGGAGTCATTGACAACAACATATGCCTTGGCAATTAGCCAAATTGTGCTTTCAGCACCTTGGTCTGCGGGCAAGACGACTCTACTAACGGCACCAAACTCATCTCCCCTAGGATGTGGCAAACTTAATTCGATGGCCAATGGCTTTAAGGTGCCATCATCTTTCAAGAAAAGGATGGTCCTTGTGGCATAAGATTTTGCAGTGGGAAGGTCATTGATCTTCCTAAGATATGAGATGAATGCATCGTGGTGATCTAATATGAACAATCTGTTACCACTCAGTGCCTGTTGCACAAATATCATTATAACCATTTAGTGTCATGATTAATTGGGTATTCATATGTCTTTTTGTTATCAAATATATATGACTTACCTGTTCCACAGTGAGTCCACCAAGGTTGATCTCCAAGTGTTCTTTGGTTATTGTACTTGTTTGATCACCATACACTGTGGGATCTAGCTTGCTCTTTGGAGGGAACACCTGCCATTTATTAATTAACATTATGAGGAAATTAAAGATGATAAACATTGAATATAATTCACATGGGAACCAAATTCATTGTTAGTACTAAACAATAAAGCACTATTTACTTGAAGGCATTCAATTAGGCAAGGATTAACACCAGCAAGCATCTCTCTTCCAAATTCTTCATCAGTCATCCATGCAGACTTACTAACTGCTCCAAAAAATATGGAAAACATATAAATGTTAAATTTAACAAATAACAAATACTCGATGCCAAGTACTAGCAGCTGATTTTACTTGAGATATATGTGTGTGTGTGTGTGTGTGTGTGTGTAAGTACTAGCAGCTGATTTTACTTGAGATATATGTGTGTGTGTGTGTGTATGTGTGTGACGTATATATACATACACAATATATACCTTTGATGACATGAGGTGGTGGAAACTTGAGGACTTGTTCACCATCAGTGCGGAAGATTTCCTTGAGCACTGGTAGGGGGCTAATTTTACTGAGTGCATTGGTAGGGAGATGAATTCCACCCTCAAAGAGTCCACGCACGTCGTCAAACCTATCAAATTCAGCATTTAAACCAAATGCAGATTGAAATGTAGGTAAAACGGTTTGAGCTATGGATTTTATTCCATATGTAAGGAAGTCTGATGACTTCAAGTGACCAAAGTTCTCATCTCTTGGGATGTAGGTGGTGCTGGATGGTGACTCACTCTTAGGGTCTGTTAAAAAATAGAAATTAATACTGTATCATGAATAACAACAATGATAACTAATGACACTTTCAAAAATAAGATAAATTTTAAGTCACAAGACATAACATCTCTATGTGTTACCAAAAAAATATATGTAATGCAACATCCTGCTTTACAAAACAGAATCAAATTAGTAATAATATAACTCCACATTGTGGCAAAATGTCATTTAGATGTGAGTATGTGACAAATTAATTTTTTTTATTCGTGAAAATTAAAGATAGTCTCGTGGAGTTTATAATAATTCATGCATCCTGTTCAACCAACTGAATTAGACTCCCTTGACAGGAATAAATTCATTTGATCATATGTGATGAAATTAATTATTTAAAATAGAAAAATAAAAACCTAACCTTTTCTTGTTGGTTTTCTACCAGTTCTTCCCCTACGAGGGTATGGATAGGCACTAGACCCTCCAAGAACAGGACGAGCTAGATCATTACTCTTGTCTGGGTTACCCAAATCATTATAGACATCATAATCATAGATCCTATCATATTCCTTGCGCTCTCCTTTTCCATCTCCTCTTAGATTTTCCAATTCTTCTTTTCTGTACTTCATTAGTGGAGTTGGAGTTTCATTTGGAAGATATGTCTGCAGCACATATATATGTTTAATGAATATCTTCATTAATTCAAAATTGGTAATTAAATTTCATATGTTACTTGCTAGCTAGGTAAACAGTTAGTTATATACCTTATTAGCAAAGAAAATACGATCCCTTTTGTAACTTTTTGCATTGTAAACCCATGAGTTGCAAACAAAGTGAATGGTTCCATGATTTGGAATGTCTTCAAGAGTGACACTCACGAGGAAAAATTCAGATTGCATAAAGTTTTTGATGTAAAATGCTCCTGGAATTCCAAAATCATTATCCCATTCAAAATAAACGCTGAATGCATCTTGCCTGTCTCCCAAGGTTGGTAACGAAGGAAGATGTTTCTCCAAATAGGTTTGCTTTCCAACTTTCCCATTTCCAAGTCCTAAAAAGAGTATACAAATCAAACTTCAAAATTAGATTCTGAATTAAAATAATGAGTTTGTGATCAACAATAGTAACTTCTAGAAATTGATACTTACACAAACAATATATACACAAATCAAGCACTGTGCAACTCACCGGTGCCTTGCACTGTCCACACACTAGTAGACTTTATAAATATAAACCTCAATGTAATTTTTATGTGTATTTAAGATGTGTATCAATCAACAAAGGAACAAGAATGACTTTATTATATATATTAGTCATTAAAATGAGTTTGAGTTGGCTCACAATATTAGGATTAGAATTAAAGATTAAAGGTAAGACAACCCACTGTCCCTATAATGTAGTTGTTCATGCTTTGACAAAGGCAGCTACCAACAATGCTATTCCTACTTTTTACTATTATGTTCCATAATGTATTTCATTTTTTTTATTTTTAATGAAATGTCACAAGTATATTCCAGTAAAAAAAGATATGATATTAAGACAAGTTCTTAACACAGATTTTTAACGTACAGTCTCTCTAATAATCAAACGAAGTTAATTAAATAATGTACGTCCTATTATTTATTTAATAATTTTTATTTATTATTTAATAATATCCACATGAATTTAATTTCAACGAAAGAAAAATATCAATGTGCATTGCTAAGTTTTTTTCTAACCCTTTATTCGTGCTCTTTGAAAACAAACATGCCAATTTAGTTATAAAAATATCTTTGCAGTACTTTCTAAATTCTAATCATTAAGAAATGCCATTTTTAAAATATAGATTTTGAAAGTCTACACTAAATTAATTTTAATAGATCGATAATATATATTAGTATTTTATGCTAATTAATAAAATTATTTATTAATATAATATATTATATTCTTAATATAAATTTACTTTAATATCTACATGAACAAATTATTTATTAATATCATACATGAACTTTACTTATTACATCTATTTTTTTCTCCCTATTTTTTTTACAGCTTGGCTAATAAAACCACTATTGTTCCCTGAAACAGCTTTCAAGAAGCCAATACCTAATTTGACCTCTATTTTTTTTATGATGACCTCTATTTTTTTCATAAATAGTAAATATGACCTCTATAAATATTTAATATTGCCCCAACTGTTGTCATTCTTCATAAAGAATTTCGTCAAAAAATAATTTGTACCATCAATCATGTTTGTCCTTTTTTATATATATCAGCCTTTCTTTCTGCTTCAATCTGCCTACTAAAATGGGTGATGCGTAATCATGACTCTTTATTTACTTTTTTTAAAATGCTAATGAAAGTTAATTATTCAATAGATACGTACTGAGTGTTTATTAATAATTTAATTTACTGTAAAAAATTACGTTGTGAATCAATCGTAAATTACTATGTGTTTTAAAGTGATTATTATGAAATTAAACAAATTTATTATGCATATTTTATGATTGAATATATAGTATAAGAGCCTTGCAGTTTACACTATCAGTAGTCATGCATGCATATACCATTTTTTCATTATTAAATGGCAATTTTTTTATAGTCATATTTTTGTCAAAAAAAATTTAGTCTCACAAGAAGATGTGATGAAGGGTATGGTTAGATTATTTGTCTCCATGTGTCTTAATCATAATGAAAGAAACACAAATAGGGAAGAGTTATTTTGCAGCAGAAAATTAATTAAGGAATTAATAAAACAAACCGTCAGTCTTGGTGGCACTGATCAACTGTATGGCAATGTTGCGGCTGAAGATGGCAGTAGCACCATCGACTACTCCACCAACAATACCGGTGGCAGCACCGAAGATGCCGGTGGCAGCACCAACCAAACCACCCTGAGTAGTGGACACTATTTCGTTGAAGTCCAACACATTCTTGCTCATCAACACCACAGTACCCTTGATCTTGTGACCCTTATTGCCTCCTAAGATACCAAACATCTTTGCTAGCTTGCTACTTCAACACAACACAACACAACACACTCTTCTAATTTGTTTCTTCAAAGGAGGGAGGGAAGCTTGTGCCTTGTGCCTTGTCTAGAAGAGGGTATTTATAGATAAATGTGGCATATATGTTCCAAGAATTAATGAGCCAATGCTGGATCACCTCAAGTAAATATTCTTTCACACACATTTAATTTTCTGCTCCGAGTAAATTGCCAATATGCTCAGAATTTGTTGAGAATTTCTTAAAAATGCATAAGAGGGCGAAAGGAAGATGACAAACTACACTGTGTTTTTTTGGATAGATGACATGGAAAGAAGGTGAAATAAAAGACAAGGTGATAGATAAAATAATTGATTACAATTATTTTAAAAAATTAAAAATGAAAGAGAAAATAAATATAATAATCATAAAGAAATTCAGCGCGATTTTACTAAATATGTATTTGATTTCATGGTGTAGAATTGAATCGGAATTCAGAATTAATTTTTATATGTTTAGTTTTATGTTGTAAAAGATTTAAAATTGATTCTGAGTGAAGTAATCTTGAATAAAGTTTATGTTGGATATTACAAAATTTATACTAAATTTTACTCCTAATAACTTAATTTTATAATAAAAACATACAAACATAAATTACATTATTTCAAAATTAATTTTAACTAAAATTAATTTTACAAATTCTATTCAAAATTAATTTTATTAAAGTTCTTTCAAACACACATTAAATATATGAATCAACTACTATGCTGACTCAGACAAGAACTAGAGTGACTAGCTTGGATAAAATTCGTTCAATTCATTTGTTGAATTACTAACGATTAGCGTTTATAAAAATAAATAAACAAAATATTAACGATTAGTTACCTCAAGTAGGGTGGCTGAGCACAGTTTTTTCTTTCTAAATAAATATAAAAAGAAAATATAAATAACTAAACATATTTAGGATACATTGATAATTAAGCACGTTGTTTGGAAGTTTACAATGGGATTTTGGCAGAGATTTTCATTTCACGTGCTTCCTATCAATGTAGTTTATTTTGATCCTTTTGCTCTGTCGATTGTGTTTGATTGCCAATGAATCTCTTGACAGTGTCAGCGTATGGTGCTAAATTATTAAAGATAAATATTTTTGGACACCCCAAATGTTATGCTAGTGACAAAGAGAAAAAAAGAAGAAAAAAAAGTATATATAATAGATTATAAGATGTGATAGAAAAAGAGATAAAAAATCAAAAATATTAATAAAGTATTTAAAATAATAATGTTAAAATATCATCTCTCAATTACTAATGTATTCTAAATGATGTGGGTACGTTACCAACTATCCGTTCTCCATAGGTCTTTGAGGATTTGGTGGATGAATAGAGTCGTTCCTTCTGGTCTCCACCGTTGCGATGATTATAATATATTTCATTTAGGAATAAAATATGATCAAAATTATTTATTACTTCAATACAAGTGCTAGATAATTTTCACCATTTATTTTCGAGACTAAAAAAACTATATATAAAAAAAAAAACAAATGTGAAGTAAAAATTTGAAAAAATTTAGAAACTAAATTTTTTCAAACCAAAATATACTTTATGCTTTGTATATTTTGAATATTTATATTTTCTTTAAAGAAATTGAGGTTCAGTAAAAAAAATTTGAGGTAGATTGTCCTTTAGTCTAATAAAATGTGTTTTTTTCCCTGCTGGAGAGCCATGCTTCGATGAGTTGTTAATGCTTTTCTTTCTTGAGCAACCATAAATCATGATTCATTTTTCTATTTCTTTTTGTATATTTTATTTTATTTTTTCTATAAAATTTAAAGTTTTGTTTCAATTTCTCTAGAAAAAATTATCTATTTTTCATTTCTCTAATTTTCAAGTGTATATTTTTTTGTCTTCGACTGCTCTTTAAATTATTTTTCTATCCTCTTTGAAGCATTATCTAAATTATTTTAAAAATAAATAATAACCTATATTTTTTTAGAAAGAAACTAAAGCTAAATTTCAAAAAATTTAGATATATAAAAACATTTTTCTTACATATATTGCTCACTGGTGATTAAAATATAATATTATAATTCCCATGCCGAACACGAGGCTTTTTTCACTTCTGACAGAAATGATTACTTTAACAGAAAGAATAATGTTTATATATCCGACATATGGGCTTGATTGGATACAAGTAAATGATTTTGAAAATTTTTCTATTAAAAATATAATGATTTTTTCAATAAAAAATTCTAAAAAAAATTTTAATCTTGTATCTAAACAAGTTGGTAATCCTTTATGACATGGTATGAACAGATTTTGGCATTTCAAATCATCGTACACATGGGGTTTGAATCTGAATAATGATTGGTTAGTTAGTCATAAATTTACAGGTCCAATTTTGATGTTTTTAGTTTTTACAACTTAATGACATTTTATATAAAATAATCATTATTTGCATGTTTTTTTTATTTTTTATAAGTCTTTTTCCTTAAAAACAATCCTGCTCGACATTCAATCCGACACTAAATAACAAAAATTTAAATCTTAATTTATTATGTTAATCTTTCTGTCATATCCAACCCCCTTGGCGTTTTTTACTGTTATACTTATCTCTGTCATTCTTAAAAAGAAATCCTATATTTTAGTAAATAAATTATGAAAGGTTAAGAACAACAGTTTTGAAAGGTTAATCAATTCATGTGCAGTATTCCGGTAGATGCTTTTTCCGCGTGTAGGAATGTGTTAACGAACAACGACAAAGCTTCATAAAACCGCTGCGCTGCAAACACCTTTAACTCCAAAAATTTAAAACAGATCAAAAAGCGACAAAGATATTTTCATTTTTTAATGAAGAAAATACTGTGCGAATATAATAAGGCATGTCTGATGTCTTGGATTCGTCAAATGCAATTTGTCTGACTTTGATTCAACGTACTCAATAATTAGGGTAAATTTTCAAAAATAATATAATTTTTTAAATTATTTTGAAATATGAGGTTGTTTGAAAACTATTTTGAAATATGTGATCGTCAAACATTTCTAAATTAAGCGTATTTAAACACGTCCAAATTATACGTATTTAAACATGTTTAAATTGGACGTGACTCATTCAGTCGCTAATAATTTTTGCGACAGAATATTATGATTTTTTATTTTTATGTTAGCGACTACAATATTTTGTCGCAAAAACTGTTAATGACTGAAATAGAGACATGTTTTAATTTTTGACGTAAAATATCATTTAATATTATTAATTATTATTTTTATCTAATTTTAAAGTATTTTTAGACTGATCTTCATCATATATATGATCTTCTTTACTTTTTTTTAATATTGTTTTATTTAGTATATTTTTTTAATTTTATATGATTTTATTTAATATATTCTGGATTTTTGGTATATCTAATTTTTAATATATTATTTTATTTAATATATTTCTTTATTTTTTAATATTATTTTATTTAATATATTTTTTAATTTTTATATGGTTTTGTTTAATATTTTTTGGATTTTTTATACAACTAATTTTTTATATAAATTTTTATTAAATGTATGAAAAAATATCATAAGAGAATGAAATGTTATTTAAGCAATTATGTAAATATATCGAAAAAAAGTCAAATTGAATTCATTTGTTCAATTATAAATTTTCTTGAGTATTTTCCTTTTTTCGGATTATATCAAAATTGGCTAAATTATAGTTCAAGCCCCATGTGATTTAATATAAAGGAAAATAAAAACATCGAAATAAGAACAATTATAAATTTTCTTATTTAATATAAAATATTGTTTATGAAAGAATCTGATATATTGCAAAAATAGTTAGACCATTTGAAGTACGATATGTCAAAACTCTTGCATAAATTGGTGGTGTATGTCCTTCAAATGATCTAACTTTTGATAGAGATGTCTAATCGAGGTGGATGATATGTCAAAATGCTCGAAATTAAGAAAAGTAACTAAAAAATAAAAAATAACATTAAATTAACTGATTAAATAATTAAAAAGTAAAAAATAATAAAATATTTGGATGACTGAATGTTAAATCCTAATTTTGAGGTACTTAGAGACATTTTTTTGGAAAAAAAAATAGTTGACCAAATCCCTTTTGAGATTTTCTTAGGCCTTCTTCTCTCAATTTCAAGCGTTTTGACATAAAGTACGTCTTAATTGAACATTCCTGTCAAAAGTTATGACCGTTCAAAATTTATATACACTGCACATGCATGACACCTATCACAATAAAAGGAAACACGCCTAATTTAGATATGTTTTGATTACCCCATATTTTGAAATAGTTTCCAAACAACACCAGATTTCAAAATAGTTTAAAAAATTGTATTATTTTTAAAAATTTGCCCAATAATTAGGGAAAACAATAAAGGGGATTTTTTTTATTACTTGAAGTAGATTTTAAATTAATTTTATAGAGGAAGTAAGTAGTAACTCAGTCTGACTTTGAGCTTTTTATATTTTTTAAATGAAATAGTAAAATATTTTATAATTTTAATTATTTTTTACTTTACAACTTCAAAATTATAAAAAAATCACAATTTCAAAGTCGTAATATTTTTTTTATGATTCAAAGTCATAAAAAAAATTTCTTTCAATTTTTAAAAAAAACTGTAAATATTTTTTAATTTAATGATTTATAATTAAATATATTTGTACTTTTATTTAATATTTTATATGATTTTATTTAATATTTAATATTATTTTATTTTCTATATTTTTATATAATTTTATTTAATATTTTCTTAAATTTTAGTATATTTTTTTAATATTTTTTTTATTTTGAAGTCGACTTACTCTCAGTATTAATTTGAAATCAACTTCTAAATGATAAAAAATAAAAATAAAAATGTCCCCTTATCGTATCCCCCAATAATCTATATATTTTAAGTCCTATATGTACCATTTTATTTTATTTTGTAAATCTTATCCATCCAAATAACTACGTACCATGTCCCATGCTGTCATGCACTCGTTCCTTTCATCAAACAGTACTGACTATGCATCTGTGTGATCATAGTTATAGTCCGTGTTTCGCACGCTCCAGAACATGTCCCACTGTCCTTCATAATTTACAATTTACTGAAGAAAAAAAATAAACTTTCATATAATGACCAATGACACGAGTATGAATGATGATAGCATCTTTGGATCATGAGGTGGTTAGGAGTTAGGACCACGATTTTCAACAATCTTACGCCTAGAATCTCCCAAAATCCATTCGTTTGTAAAGAAAGAAAATAAAAAATAATTAAATGAAATAAGTATTTATACTTTTTATATTCTAGTTTAATTCAAAATTATGATCTAAATTCATTCTCATTTTATTTTCTCTCACTTTACCAAATGAATCCTGAATGAAGTATTATTTTGCTTTTAAGATGAAAAAGTAAAGTAAAGTAATTAATATTTTGATATAAAAACATATTTATTGTTATGTAAAATAATGCTTACTTAATAAAAGCCAAAAAAGCAATAAGCTCAACATAACTTAATTCCTTATAAGAAATCTCATTGTTAGGATACTCACTACAAATCTTATCTCTAACCTTATCCCATATATATATATATATATATATATATATATATATATATATATATATATATATATATAAATAAAACTTTTGTTTAGAAGGCCCACCGTACGTCTTTCATTTCACATAGTAATAGAACCGACCAATTTTCATTTCGTTGTCCTATACATTTTCATGTATTCTGGCCATTCAAGTTGCTTTCCCACTTCTCTCCCTTCTCACTTATTTTTGTTTTATATTTCTCTGTTCAGATTTAGCATATATATTTTTTTTAATCTTTTACGGATACAAGAATTGCGGAAATGATCATTTGTGAGTTTATTTTGAATTTATTACTCAAAAGGATAAGCGTTAATATCTGATATCACTTTTGAATTAGAATTAAAAGTATATGATTTCTAATTTATTTTAACTGAATTTATAAAATATTTTACGATTTTAGTTATCTTTTTTTAAAAAATTACGACTTTAAAGTTTTAGGATTAATTTTTTTTTACGATTTTAAAGTCCTTAAAATTTTTAAAACTTTTTTTATAAAAAACGTAAATTCATTCATGACTTCTATTTTTTTTATATTTTATAAAATTGTAAATAATTTTTTAATTCAATTTTTTAATAAATAAATGTATTTTTACCTTTTTAGTTTTATTTAATATTTTGTATATATTTTTTATACGATTTTATTTAATATTTTTACAATGATCATGGTCATATGATTGTAAAGAATTTTAAACATTTTGAATTCTTTACTCGCGAACAATTCCAAAATTTGTTTCTTGCAATTTAAATTACTACGACTTTATTGATCCTATATATAAATTGAAAAATATTTATAAAATTTATTATTAATATCATTAATTTACTTAATGATAATTGTAAAAGTTAATTATATTTTTTTAAAAAATTAATATTATTTGATAAATTATAAGTTAATATTAGTAACAAATTTTTTAAATATTTTTATTTAAATTTAAGTCTTTATATTATTTTTTAATTTATAAAATAAATAATAATCCTTAATATTAATATTAGTAAAAAATATAGAAAATATATTAAAATATCTATATTTTAAAATAATTTTCAGGGATTTAGGAAAATAATAATTATCCTAAAATCTATAGAGAAAAAAACTTATCTTGATACTAATTTACCCCTCTTTCGAGAATCTGATTAAACTTTGATGTTTCTAATCCCCTCTCCCAAACCAGCTTAATAGTAATACCATACAATACCCCACAACTATGTTACTAAAATGGAACAAAGAACCAATTATATATATATATATATATATATATATATATATATATGCACACACACAAATGACCTGACCATTATCATCCTCGCAGAACTCCTCCAAAAAATGTGATTCCTAAATGAAGGACGGAGCCATCACAGTTTAAAGTAATTTGACCATGATCCATCTCTTGGAGCATACGGCGGATTCTTTCCACAACCTCCTCATTAACTATCAAAGCATTAAGGCGCCACCAAATAATTAATATTTAGGATTGATTAGGTAGAATGAAAAGAAATAAATAAAAAATTAAGATAATTTTTTTTGAATTAATATAAAATATAAAAATATGAATTTCACATCATTTTTCTGTTTTTTTTTTTTTTCATTCTCTTTCCCTAGTCTTGTATAATCGTTGAGTGCGGTTGTGAAAAAGATGAAGCTTATTATTATTGTTGTTGGAATAGAAAAAAATTAGAGTCTCTTTAGTATTTACTTCTGTTTCATTTCTTTTTTACCTTTTAATTATAAAATTGTCGTCTTGTTTGCTATCTGTTTCCTATTTTTAAATATTAGTAGATGAAATAATGAAAACATTTTTTCACTTCCTATACAAATCTAAAAATAGAAAATAAATTGAAAAAAAAGGTGATAATTTCGTTATTAAAAGTAAAAAAAATAAAGAAATAAAGATAAAAGTATACACACCCTTAAGATTTTACAATGTGTAATTGATCAAATGGGTATATTAAATTTGTGAACCTTGTAATGTCGTATAAATTTAAGAAGTCTTCCTAAAGAATGTACTTCAAAATAACTATTTAACTTAATTCATTTTTGTTTTTCTGTTGATTAGTGGCCTGAAACGTATCCTTTTTATTATTTAAAAATAATTAAGCAACAAGCAACAATATTTGTATAAGAAATATCATGTCAAATACTTCAACTACAAATTTTGTTAAGCAATAGTCTTATTTTTAAGCAACTTGCATATGTATAAACTGCATTGTAAATGCCATAAAAAGAGGAATTCGGCTACCCCGACCAATTCAAAGTCAAGATATGTAATAGGTTCATGTGAAAATCCCATCTGGTGCCATAGAGAAATTTGATTTCATAATCATAGTTTGGGATATCAAACTTACATATTACGGGTGAACATGATAGTAAAAACAAAGTGATGGTGATTTCATTCTTATTAAATACGAAAACTAGATAATGTCCACATACAACACTTAAGAATACATAAGACAATTATTATATGCATGCATAAGCTTGCATATTTATTCGTCAATGAAAGGTAACGTAGGTTTGTAAAGAGAACCACACATAAACACACTCCTTAGATAGAGACGCTATTAGGAATTCCTCTGAAAGTGAGGCCTTCCTCTTTACTCGAAGGAATAAGCACAGTGTAAGGCATCTGAACCGGTCCATTACGGTTTCTAAGGCTTGAATCTTTGTTCCTCCCATTGATTTTGTCCTCAATTTCCTTCAGCTTGGTTCCAAACTTCGTAAAGGCTTGAACTGCCTTTTGGTCATCAGTCCAATTTGGATTGTCCCTCTCCCCAAGGTAGATCTCATCAGAAGCATGTCTTGACAATATCTCTATCACTGAAAGGTCCACAAGGGCCTCAATCTTTCCTGTAATTGTTCTCAAATAAGCCTTTTGAGGATTGCTGGTAAGTTCACCATATTCTTTGCTTCCTGGCTCTGGGAGCAATCTTCTGGTTAAAGTTGGACGGTTTAGGATCAAACCTCCATAAGGGTATTGTCCAAAATTCACAGCTGCATGGAGAGCTGAAGCTATCCATATGATAATGGAGCAAATGTGAACCAAATCTTGAGGAGTGTTCAACTTAGGCCACCATGGCTTGTCTTTCAAGTCACCGTGACCCGTCTCAACAGCTTCCTTCCACCAAGCTTGGAGCTCAGAGTCTTTCTTAATTGCATCATCTGTTGGGTAATACAACGAGACATAGTTCTTAACCCATGTCTGAATAGCATCCCATATTTCTAGTCCATCAACAGCATAAGGGTAGTCCTCTATCACAAGGCGAAGGCCGTGAGGGGCAGAAGGATCCTCAATTGCCATTCCTCTGAATGAAGGGTGAATAATAATATATACAAAGAACTTGGTATCATCAAATAAGTGAAAATTTTAACTAAAAAAACTTTTTATAATAGTCTATATATGTGTGTATAAATGTTATTACCTCTTGATAAGATCCGCAGGAAGGGCTTGATCAGTGAAAACCCAACTCTTGTAAACTGCTGAAGACATCTCCATAGAGTATTTGCCAGGCAAAAATGATCGCTCAATAACGCCACCTGCGGTGATGAGCGATTGTCGTGCAAGTGCATTGATATTCATTGTGTCACGGTAGTGAGGCAAGAGAAGCTTATAAATAGGGTGGAGCACACTAAGATGCCTGTTTGTTGCTATGACAAATGGCTCCATTGTGGCATGAGTATTTAACCTGTGATCCAGTGACAAACCAAAAAATAGTAATCATGTCATAAATTCAAAGAATTAATTTATAGTCTGTTTATGATGACAATGGAAGTATTTGTATATACCAGTGGCTTATGAGTTGGTGATAGCCAGAGTCATTGACAACAACATATGCCTTGGCAATTAGCCAAATTGTGCTTTCAGCACTTTGGTCTGCTGCGGGCAAGACGACTCTACTAACGGCACCAAACTCATCTCCCCTAGGATGTGGCAAACTTAATTCAATGGCTAATGGCTTCAATGTGCCATCATCTTGCAAGAAAAGGATGGTCCTTGTGGCATAAGACTTTGGAGTGGGGTCATTGATCTTTTTCAGATACGGTATGAATGCATCATGGTGATCTAATATGAACAATTTGTTACCATTCAGTGCCTGTTGCACAAATATCATTATAATCATTTAGTGTATCATATGGTTAATTGGGTATTCATATGTCATTTTGTTATGAAATTAATATATATTATGACTTACCTGTTCCACGGTGAGTCCACCAAGGTTGATCTCCAAGTGTTCCTTGGTTATTGTGCTAGTTTGATCACCATACTTTGTGGGATCTAGCTTGCTATTTGGAGGGAACTCCTACCATTCATTGAATAACAACATTAAAAATGAATGAAATATAGTTCAACATAGAAACCATACTCATGCTTAGTTACTAAAGACAAACATAAAAGCACTACTTACTTGAAGGCGTTGAATCATGCCAGGATTAACACCAGCAAGCATCTCTCTTCCAAATTCTTCATCAGTCATCCATGCAGACTTATTAACTGCTCCGAATAACAAGGGAAACAAATGTTAAATACAAGATATAATTGATGCCAAGTATTAGCACTAGGAGGTGATTTTACTTTAAAAAGAAAAAGTAGGATATAACCATATACACAATACCTTTGATGACATGAGGTGGTGGAAACTTGAGGGCTTGCTCACCATCAGTGCGGAAGATTTCTTTGAGCACCGGTATGGGGCTAATTTGGCTGAGTACATCTGTAGGGAGATAAACTCCGCCATCAAAGAGACAACGCACGTCCTCGAAGCTATCAAACTCATTATTTAAACCAAATGCAGTGTTAAATTTAGGTAAAACGTTTTGAGTTAAAGCTTTAATTGCATATGTAAGGAAGTCAGATGACTTCAAGTGACCAAAATTTTCGTCTCTCGGGATGTAAGTGTCGGTGGTTGGTGTCTCAGACCCGGGTTCTGTGAAAAATTAGATAAAGGTGAAATTAGCATTGTATCATCAATAATAACAATGAGAATTGGTGACACTTTCAAAAAGAAAATACAGTTGGAAGTCACAATGCATAACATCTCTATATGTTGACAAAAAAACATATGAATCATCAGGACTAGATTAAAACGATAACAATCTGATAGCAAACAATTCAATAGAACAAATCATAATCATTAAATTAGTCTCTGATACAATCTTAAATCTACTTATATATAACCGTACTATACTATATATCGCTAGTCAACTTGAGATCTCTTATCATGTTAGTAAAATTAATATAACTCCACCTCATGGCATAATGTCAGAGACATTAATTTGATCATGTGTGTTGGAATTAATTATTGTAAATAAATAAAATTCTAACCTTTCCTTGTTGGTTTTCTACCAGTTCTTCCCCTGCGAGGGTATGGATACTCACTAGACCCGCCAAGAGTAGTACGAGATAGATCACCGCTCTTGTCTGGGTTGCCCAAATCATTATAGACAGCATAATCATAGATCCTATCATGTTCCTTGCGCTCCCCTTTTCCATCTCCTCTTAGATTTTCCAATTCTTCTTTTCTGTACTTCACTAGTGGAGTTGGAGTGTCATTTGGAAGATATGTCTGCAACATATATTATTAATGAATTTTTTCATTTACACAATGGTAAAAGAAATGAACTTAATTAATCATGAGAAACAGTAGGAATAATAGTATCAGAATGTCACATGTTGCTTGCTAGGTAGAAAGTTAGTTAATTACCTTATTAGCGAAGAAAATGCGATCTTTTTTGTACAATTTTGCGTTGTAAACCCATGAGTTGCAAACAAAGTCAATGCGTCCATGATTTGGAATGTCTTCAAGAGTGACACTCACAAGGAAAAACTCAGATTGCATAAAGTTTTTGATGTAAAATGCTCCTGGAATTCCAAAACTCTCATCCCATTCAAAATAAACATTGAATGCATCCTGCCTATCTCCCAAGTTTGGCAATGAAGGAAGATGTTTCTCCAAAAAGGTTTGCTTTCCAACTTTCCCATGTCCAAGTGCTAAAAAAGGTATACAAATAAAACTTACAAATGAGTTTGTGATCAACCATGCATAATTTTTACACATTTGCTACTTATACACAAACCATCAGTAAATTGTTAATTTTCGCTAAACAAAAAAAGTAATTACTTCCAGGGTTGAGTTATGAATGGGAAACCCGTTAAAAATACCTAGCAAGCTAGCAGGCAAGAATAAATCAGTGCCTATAAAAATATTTATAAATTATTTATTAATAATGTTCTTACATAATTCTTTTTGATTCAGTGGAAAGAAATACATAGATATTCAAACTCACGTTTTTATAAAAATATTTTTATAATACTTTTTAAACATTACCAAAAAAAAAAAAAATTATCAATTAGTTTTTAACTTTTTTTATTTGTTGAAAATTTTGTTTGATTATTCGATAAATAATTTTTTTAGTAATTTTTAACATTTTTTTAAAACGTTACTTAAGTATTGCTTTTTTAAATTGTTAATTTCTAGTTTCTTTTTTATATATTTCTTTCCATTTTTATCTTCAATATATTTATTCAATTTCTTAGTTACCTTTTTTAAATAAATTATAATTTTATTATTTTTCTTTCATTTTACACCTTTCAACTCTTCAACTACTAATTTTACCTAGTACTACTAATTTAATAAGTTAATAATGAAAAATATTAATTGTAATATGATTTTGGATGTAATACATATA
>PYAF01001402.1:1326219-1339307 GCA_007407185.1 Glycine tomentella | reverse complement strand
TTATATCAATAAAATATAAGAAAAAAATTATAGTTTTTAGGGAAACCAAAAGGGATGGTACGTGCCTCTTTAATTTTCACAAAAGTGAACAGATAATTAACAGCATTCTAGAGAAGTAAATATAAAGGCATTGCCAATTTTTCATAAGAAAGGAGAAAAAATATTAATGTTTGGACACAAGAAAATCCACAATTGGCTATATACATATTCATTGGTGACTGCTTGAAATCAAAGAAATAGACAAGAGAACGATGTCAAAATCATCCACCTAGCTTCGACTATTTCTGAATTACAGTGGCTTACATATTTTTTGCATTTCCTTTGTTACTCCAGATCCAGTACAATATTGCTGCCAACCCAACCTTCCATGAAAGAACAAAACATATCTGTATTGACTGTCAGAGGTTATAGAAAATCAATAAATCAGTTAGAAAGTTAGAGTTAGTTAAGGATAATATGCTCATAATTATTTAAGTGTCTTTACTGTGTATTTTTTTTTATCTTTTCAATTAATACAATATGTTACTGCATGCGTATTAATTAATATGATGTCTATCTCTCGTATGCTTGATCTTCATCCCTTTGATCTATGGATTCGTAACATGGTACCAAAGCGATACAGATCCGCATATTGAAAGCTCTTATTTATAGAGCATATTATTCTTAATTAACTTTGAAACTGATTTTCTTTTTTTGGAAGGCTTCCTAACTGATTTATTGATTTTCTATAACCTCTAATAACATATATTGCCCAGGGAAAGTTTCAATCCAAACTAGGCCGATATTCTTTTTTATGTGATTTGTGAAAGGTGTTTGAGCACTTAGCAGGGGCGGACATAGGGGGTTAGGGTACGTCATTGCCTCCCTAAAAGTTTATTAAATATATTAAAAATTAAAAAAATAATTTGATTATATTACATAATATAATAATATAATAGGATATAATATTTTTTAATATTATATTAAAAAAGATAAAATATTTTTAAAATTGCATTGAATAATATAATAGAAATCTTTAAGATTATATTGCATAATAACATAAAATATTTTTTAAGATTGTATTCAAAAATAGGATAAAATATTTTTTAATATTATATTCAAAATATGATAAAATATTTTTAAAATTGTGTTGTATAATATGATAGAATATTTTTAGTATTGCATTCAAAAATTGGTTAAAATCATATGCTTAAATTAGTATAAATAGAAACATATTTTTGTGTTTATAATATACATTCCATTTCAAATAATATTAGAGCTTTTGAAAGTTTATATTTGCATCATTGAGAGAATTGTTATGAAATTATATAGAAGAGTTTGACAAGTGTGATTCTTAATTCTCCATCAGGATTTAAAGGTACTTATTTATTATCATAATGGAGTTGTCCATTGCATTGATTATCCAATTTGAACGTCGTGATTTTTTATCTATTAGGTATAATAACCAAAGTTTTGCAAAAAAAAAAAAATTATTATTTTATTTGGCGCTAATAGCAGCGTGACACTGTAGCTGAAGGCTATTTTTCATGGTTTTTGATGCGATTAGCGCAAGGAACGGCGCCGTTAGCGCCAGAATTTGACCTATGCCACGATTAACGCCAGATATGGCGCCGATAGCGCCAGTAGTGTCCCGGAAAACACGTTTTCTCTGGATTTTGGTGCGGATAGCGCCAGAAGTGGCGCCAGGACTTGGGCTGAGGGCCTATAAAAGGCCATTTTCGCGATGTTGAGGAGGAAAACTTGGTTTTCTTCTTCCTCCCTGCGTTTCTACCATTAAAGCTTGGAAAAAGCTTCATAAACCCTTGTTTATTAACCCAAATCACTTCCTTTAAACACCAAACTTACTAGAAACATGTTGTGAGCCATAATCCTTCATCAATCTCCCTTAAAAACCCCAAATCAGAGAAATCCCTTTCTTGAGGGAATTTCGAAGAACTCGAGTTCGGCGAGGAACGATGGCGATTCGCCGACAACCGAGCTTGGGGGAGTCGTCCTTGGGCCTTCCTTATCGTCATTGAGGTAAGAAACTCGAGATTCACCATTTAATTTGTGAGTTGGGGTTTTGGGTGAATAGTGATCCACTTGTGATAGAGCTAGTATTAGCCTTGGGTCCTTTAGAAAAGTGTGCTTAGAATGTTGTGGTGATGAAGGATTAGCTCTCAAATGTTAGTTTGGTGAACTTTGAATATGGGCTCTGAGATATGCATGTGTGGCTTGTGTTTTGAGTCACTTGATGTATATAACACATGCAAGGGCCTTGTTAATGGTTTTGTTGTGCTTGAGAAGCCATATGAACGGTGTGTTGTGTGTGATATGGACCGTTCAAGCCCTATGTGATTTCTTGGATTGTGGGGCTGTATAAAGCTTAGAGCTCTCTGTGTCTGACTTGCTTTGAGTCTGTGGTGACTCTGATATTTTGATTAGACTGAGATAGACCACTAAGGGTCTACGAGATGCCTAGTGAGAGTTGAGCTATGATGAACCTTAAGTTAGAAGACAGAGATTGATATGGAAAGGAATAGTGTTTCCTTTTATTCTAACGGTTGAGGATCGTTATTGATTGATTGTCTGCATGCCTGATGTAGGGCGTGGGATTCATACTGCTAGTGGTGGTCATCACGAGGTCGGGAAAGCCGGTACTGAGCTGAGACCATGTAAGCTCATCATTCTTAGGGATGTTTCCCTTGCTTTTGTTTCACCATTCCCAAGAGGGTGATGGTTTGGGGTATGCTATGCATATGGATTTGTATGTTGTTGTTATATTGAGACATGCATGTGATGTTGAGAGAAATGCCATCATGGCATGTTGGTAATTGATGTTAGCTAAATACTGTGATAGCGTTATGCTTTGTATTGATTATGAGATGAATGCTATGATAATGCTGTGTGATGTGATGAGAATTCTCTGGCCAGTGGAATAGGGAACTATGGATCCCTTGGGAATGTGCCCTTAATTGGATGATCTTCCTTGGGACAATCCATAGGCGTCCATGTAATTCCTGAGAGAATGTGCCCTTCATTGGATGATCTTTCTCAGGTTTAGGCGGGAAAAGTTCTGAGGGAATGTGCCCTTAATTAGATGATCTTCCGCAGGCATAGATAAGGAGAGTCCTGAGTGAATATGCCTTTAAGTAGATGATCTCCTCAGGTACTCAGTGAGAAGCCCTGAGAGAACGTGTCCTTTAATGGATGATCTCTCTCAGGCAATGTGTGATGGGTACATATGTTATTACCCTGTACTGTGATATGTATGCAGCGTGTACTGGTAAGCCGTGAAGGCTATTTGTATGAGTGATGTTTATCTGATGTTATTTATGTTGTATATGTGTTTGGAAGTGAACCAGGGGGAGGGAAACCTCCAAGAACCCTGAGTTTATTGAGATTTTTATCTCACCCCGTGTGGGGATTATATATATTACAGGTGTGGCTTTTAGCAGCGATGATGGATCCCATGGTGGGAAGCCCAGTAGAGTCAAGCATTGTAAGCTGCTTGGGCTAGGCTTTGAGAGCTTTGGGGCTCCTTGTGGTGTATACCATATTGAAATATGTGGTTCTTTTTCTCCTGACATATCTATATAGATATTGTTGATGTCTGTCTTGCCTTTTGTTATCTGGATCAATAAGGGCTAGTTGTAGTTGTGATTCTTATTTATGATTATGAATATGTACCATAGATAATGAATCAAGAAATACAGTTTGAAAATGCTTCCGCAGTTTATTAATTAAAGTTTTATGGCGCTATTCTGATATAATAATAATGTTAATATACCGGGTGCAGACGGGGTGTTACATTGGATTTTTCACGCTAAAATTGATTATGTTTTCTTTATCTCTTATCTCCATATTATTGTTGTGAGTTTGATTTTAAATTGTGAATTATTTTATTAAGACTCATTAGACTTTGTCAACTTGTTTATCAACCTATCCTGTTTACAATTTCTTTATCTATAATTTATGGTTTATCTCTTTTGTTATATTAAATTTATATTATCTTCAAAATATTTTTATTTATCATATAATTTTTTTTATGTTCACTCTTCTTAATAAAATTCCTACATTTTCCATTTACCTTGAATCTATATTTTTAGTTAGTGTTCTATTCGTTGTCAGACACATTTTTTCACAATATGTTAGTCAGACATAATCTATATTAGAAAGATATATATATATATATATATATATATATATATATATATATTTCTAATATTATTTTATTATAGATTGTTATTTTTTCAAAATTCCGTAGCTAGTTAATCAAAAAGGGGTGCTGAGTTATTTTTATTGCTATTATTATGATGATGAAACATAAACCGATATTGCTGTATTTGACGTCAAAGTTTATCTTTATCCAGGTTTGCATACGATTGACTATATAAGAAGAATAAAATAAGAGAAATATTAACTATACACTCTTTAATATAAAATCTGTGTTAAAAAGAATATATGTTACTACTTACTAGCACTCTTCTTAAAAGAATCATGGGTTTTAATAAAATTTAAATAGAAATAAAAATTAAAATACAAAAGAAAACAATATTTTTTTTATATATAATTTAATTGATCGTATACCACACCTGATGCTTCTATTTTCTTTATTTAAATAAAAGGGTACTTAATAAGTTATTTTTATATTTTTTTTTATCTTAAACTATATATCAATTTGGTTGCCACCCTATTATAGCTGCTAAGTTGTGAGAGTTTTTAATTAGCATTTCGTGATGAAGAAACTGTTGCAGGAGATTTTGATTGGTATTGCATGAAAGATTGAAAGTTAATAATACATCTTTTAAAAACAAGGTCCTTTCCAATTAGCCACCGGGGGCCCTAGCATAAAGCCCAAGCCCAATATTTTCCTTTCATATGCATAAAGTATGGAGATTTGAATCCTGTGTATCTCCCTTATTGAATTCGGCAACTTCCAATTTTTAAAACATTCCAACTATCATTTTTATATCATGCCTTTTTAAAATAATTTTTCTATAACATTAAAAATAACTTTTGAGAATAAGTGCTTCATAATAATTAAAAATAAATATCCTCATTTGAATAAATATTCCATAAAAATAAAAAATAGCTTTCAAAATAAGTATTTTAGAACAGTAAATAATATTTTTCTCTTTTTCGAAATAAATATTTCATAATAATGAGAAATATTTTATCCATGTTTCATAAAAGAAAAAAATAACTTCTAAAATAAGTGTTCAGTAATAATAAAAAATAATTTTATAAAATATTTGTTTTATAACAGTAAAATATAATGGTTGAAATAAAAAATTGAAAAATCTATTTTAAAACTTAATTTATGTTCCAGAATGATCATTATACAAGGCTATTATATAAATTCTAGAATCATGCTTCCAAAATAATGATTGAAAATCAAAAAACATTCCAGAAGATAAAACAGCATTTTGTATTCTTAACACAAAGGAAAGAGGAGGGGAGGATGTCATGTGGCTTCGTGACTCTGAGGAGGAGGTTGCGAGACTACCGTGACAAAAAGTGAAGTCGTGGGAGGAGTTCGTTTTTTGTTTTGTTTAACAGATATATTTGTGTTTTCTTATTTCATATCTGACTACATTGACTCTTTTATTTTGAGATAAAATTATATTTTTAATTGTGATTTTGTATTCAAATCAAATCCAAATCTTAAATAAGAAATCTAAATATCAAATCTATACCCATAATTATTGTTGCAGAAATAGATTAAAAAAAGGGAGATAATAACAAAATATAATCTGAGATCTATCTTCTATACTTTATTTTAATTCCATTTTTTATCTTTTTTCTTTTTTATAAAAAAAATTCACTCTAACGAACAAAGAAACCAAAGGTAGGAGAATTTTATTGAAGAGAAGAGAAAAATAAACAAATATTCTGGGTTGGTATGCTGCGGTAGGCTGCTAGCATCATAGCATTAGCATGCCATTTTCATCGGCTTGATCGGATTTGCCACCCAACGAACCCTAATCACTCTTCCCTCCTTCTCTCGCTCTTCTCTTTCGATTAATATGGCATCTCATTTACTCAATCACTCCTCCAAGGTCAATCAATTCCACGAATCTCGCTTTTACTCACCCACAAACACATATTTATTTTTATTTGTTTATTTATTTAATGCTATGTATTGGTTTCAGATGAGAAATGCTTCCAAGTTGCTGCACCACGAGCGCGCTCTTTTGGTTCGTTGGTTTTCCGGCGATGCTCATTCCTCTCTCAACCGAAACCGCGGTAACTGCTTCGTTTCCTGTTTAAATTTTAACCGCAACTGAATTCGAAGCTAATTTAAATTCAATATATTAGGAATACTGTGTGTTGGATTGACCTAATCGATTATTCTCGTGAAAAATTCGTATGCGCGTACTAATTAGAAAGGGGAATAGTTTGAGATGCTTTATTTGCTATAGATACATTGCCAATGGGTTGGAGATATAAGGTGAGTTGAATGGTTAAGGGAGAAGAGAAGAGGGGGAAGGTCGTGGTTCGATCTCCTCTGCTAACAAAACTAGCATTCTAACAAATTAACAATATCCGATAAAAAAAAAATTGCCAATGGGTATACAATAGAGGTGAGATGGGAGAGGTTACCTTTATTTCGTGATATTGGCATGTTCTGTTGTGTGGGAACTATTTGATTCGAGTGCCTGGTAAATGGTGTTCCTTAAGTTTTATTTTCTATATTTTTAATTGTGGTTGGTTATTTGGTTAGATGTGTGGAAAACTCAATTCCACGAGTCTTCAACAAGAAGCAGTGTCTTTGAAACGGCCTCCAGCTTTAATGTGAGTAAGAGCAAATTTACATGCTGATTAAGCAATATATCATAAACAAAAAAAAAAAAATTCTGTCTCCACCATCTCCCTTTATTTTCCTTGCCTGCACTGCACTATTGCTTTTTACACCTTTTGTGTGTTGTAATTTTTGGATGACCCAAATTCTCTTTTTTTATAGAAATGCTCATTTGGTATGCAGAAGAGAAACATCTCCATGGCTACCATTAAAAGAGGTTCCATTATTGGGTTTGGGTTCAATGGAGAGATTTCACAGTATGTTAATTTTATGTCAAAAGAGTTTTAAATTTTGTTTTCTTGTATTTGCGTTGCTTCTAAAGGGGAATGCCATTAACTTATTTTTTTTAATCAACCATGTCCTCCAAAAGAAGTTCACAGGTGCTGTCAAGGAGATGCTATGCATCAGCCTCAGGTACAGTTCATGGTTCTTTTGGGCTGTTAACTTTATTTTTTCCAAGATTTTTGTTGGGTGTCCCATGAAGCTTTTCACAGTGTTCCTTGTTGTTAATTATCTAATATATTATGATCTCTAATTTAATGGTTACTGATATATCTGATTAAGCACTATGTCTTTTGACATTTCATGATCATAGAATATGTATTAGATGAGCAGCCTGGTGAAAATATTCCCTGGGTTGGTTTTTGCATTTGAGTCAGTTATTCATATTTCAAAGATTTGCAATATGGATGAGGCTTCTCACCTATGTGATGTTTGGAATGCATATTTATGTTTTACAATTTACAGTGCTGCAATTCTGAGACTTCCTCTTTTTGGCAAATTAAGTTTTGGAATTTGAATGAAATGGAAGATGTGTATTAGGTACTATTAGGCTGCACCCACCACATCTTTTCTCCTAGTAATGTTAGTTTTTTCTTGTGTAATTTATAAATAGAATAAGAAATGTGCTCAGTAGAGAATTGCAAATGTAGAGCTACCTGAGCTAATCTGTGACCCTAGATTCTATCTACTCACTAGTGTCCTTGACCTTGGATTGAGCTGAGGCTTTTTTAATTTAATTTAATTTTTTTTTTTTTTTTTACAATATGCTGATAATCCCGTAATCTGTGGCATGGTTTAGGGAGGACCAATCCCCTAAAAGTTAAGCCAAGGTACAAGAATGGTTTTATATCTCTAATATTCCCCCTTACACAAGAACTCTTTCGGCATAAAGCATGGCAACACACTGTGCACAGACATGCTTTAGCTTGTGCTACATTTAACTTATTTATGAAGACTAGAATGGAAAGATCACACTCCTAACCACTTGGTAATAGGTGTTCTAACACCATGCCGAAGTTCAACTCTCCTAAAACCTTAGCTTTTTTATGTGGAGATATAAGAATGAAGGGTTTTGCATTTCTCTAACATTGCACGACTAAATGTAAAACTTTCTTTTTAAGTTGCGAACAGTTGAGACCTTTCACGTCATGCTGCTCTATCATTTATGTTGTGTGGAACCCTGTGTCTGCCCCTTATGGGAAATGCTACGCACTTGATTGGTTGTTACCTAAAAATATAGTTTTTTTAGATACAGGAATTGTATCTTTTCAAAAGTTACCAGTCTTACTCCTCTCCTTATTGAACCTTCCTGTTTCTTTCTTTTTGTTTTTTTTAAGAAAATATTTTGAGACTATCAATATAAATAATAGTGTACTTATTGATTTTATCACAACACTGGTGAATATATTTCAGATCTCCCCCCACACCAAGAAATTGGAATGCCTTCTCTCTCACCTACAATGACAGAGGTTCCTACTATTTTTAATCTTATGAGATTGCTGTACACTGGTCATGATTTCTCCTAAATTATTCCCAATGATATGCAGGGTAACATTGCAAGATGGTTGAAGAGAGAAGGTGATAAAATCTCTCCTGGTGAAGTGCTCTGTGAAGTTGAAACTGTATGGTTCTTGAACCAGAGTTAACATGGCATGTAAAATACCACTATTAAGATTCTTATGTGAACATTGTCATCTAAATGTGTTTCATATTTCATATGAAGGATAAAGCCACTGTTGAAATGGAATGTATGGAGGAAGGTTATCTGGCCAAGATAATCCGCGGGGATGGGGCAAAAGAAATTAAAGTTGGTGAGGTATTGATATCTTCTAGCTCTCCCATCCTCCTCTCTTCTCTAGAAAGGACTTGTTATTCGTTGTTCCATAGTTTGAAACTGCAAGAACAAAATATTTTGGCTTTACACTCTGAACTTTATTGACATATGAAAGGCATCACAGTATTGGTAACATGAAGAATTTCTTTCATAGGTAATTGCTGTAACTGTTGAAGATGAGGGGGATATTGCAAATTTCAAAGATTATCAACCTTCAGCATCTGAACCAAGTGCACCCCCTGCCAAAGAAACATCTGCCCCACCTACACCAAAGAAAGAAGAGGAGGTAGAGGAGCGTGCCCGAGAACCTGAGCCAAAGGTTTCTAAACCCAGTGCACCACCTTCACCTGTAGATCGCACATTTGCTAGCCCTCTTGCTAGAAAATTGGCCGAAGAGAAAAATGTCAGTTACTAATATTAAAATACATGAACTAGACTATGCCATTTTTATGACATTAGATAATCCATTTCCCTCACCGATGTAGGTACCTCTCTCTAGCATTAAAGGAACAGGACCTGAAGGGCTCATTGTCAAAGCCGACATTGATGATTACTTGGGTATAATTCTATCTTTCTATATATTTGTCTGTATTCTGTACATATTTTAGTGGAAACAAATGCTTAATTGTTATGGTAGAGAATTCATCTGTCTATCTTGCTTGCCCTAGGATATCTTGTCATACTTGGCTGATTGAATTGATTATATTATAACCTTTTTTACCATCTGATGCAGCTTCTGGTGCTAAAGAAGTTTCAGCATCCTCCAAGGCCAAAGTTGCAACAGATTCAGCATTGGATTATACCAATATTCCTGTCTCTCAGATACGGAAGGTAATTTATTGAAGAAGTCCTGAAATTTTATGCTTCTGAAATTTTATTAGATGACACTTCTGTATCAAGCAAAAATCAAAGGCCATTTTTTGGACCATGTCACCCATGATGTTCCCAATTTCATGTGAACAGAAGTTTTATATGCTTTCGTAAGAATGAGTGATGTTTTTTAAAAAAAAGTATACATATTTTTATCTTGTGTAAGCATGAGTGATGTTTTTTAAACAAAACTACACATTTTTACAGGTCACAGCTTCACGGCTATTATTATCAAAACAAACTATTCCTCATTACTATTTAATAGTAGATACATGTGTTGACAAACTCATGAGGTAAGTCTCTATTATCAAATATTCAACAGGTTTACCTGTCATTGCATATTATTTCTGATAACGCTAACTCCTTATCTATAGTTTGCGGACCCAACTCAATTCATTGCAAGAAGCCTCTGGTGGCTCCCGCATATCAGTTAATGACCTTGTAATCAAGGTATTGGATTTTTCTCTTTAAGATATCTGTTCTTGTAATTTGCAGATCGTCTTCCTTCTATCTTGAGTTATAGTTGTTAATATGGTGCTTAATTAGTAGGGAAGGACAACATCATATCTAAAATATGCATGAGGAATGCTATGACTGCTAAAGATCATATTGAATGATTTTTCACTTGTCTGTTGTTAGCTTAGAACAAAATGTCAAAGTGTTGCTTGGATAGAGTTTCTTCCAAGGGACCTATGTTGTCTCTATTTGCCCACATCAATGCATCATACATCATAGACTCTTAAGTTCTATATGCCCTCATCTTAGAACTTCATGAATTTTAGGCTAAAACGATTCAAAGAGCATACAATAATATGTGTCTCCGTTGTTAACGGAAAAGTCAGGTCTATAATTCAGGAATGGTTATTGTTAAGATCTCACATTGACTAGGTATGGGACCAAAGTATTCCTGATAATGACAAGGGCAATCCTCCTTCCGTGAACTAATTTTTTGGGTTGAGTTAAGCCAATTGGTTTTCAGTTCTAATATAATTCAGAGCTTGGTCATCAACAAATGTCCAGCCCCACAAACTTCATGCTCCAAACGTTCAATCCTGGGCATGACGGGTGTGTGTTAAGATCCCCCATTAGCTAACTATACGACTGAAGTACTCCTAATATTTCTTGTAAGGCTTAATTCATTCTCAATCCATTCTAATAGTTCAAAGTACTCCTAGTCCTAATAAGTTTCGTGCTCCAAATATTTCTATGTAGGATATATCAACTATGTACATATTAACTAAAGTTTCGTGCAGGGGCTTGGGTAGTTGGCATACTTTGCATCTGGTCATAAGTTCAAACCTCATTGCCAACATTATAAAAATAAATAAAAGAAACTAAGTTTTTTGCTTGTGCTTTTTATTTCAGGCTGCTGCTTTGGCTCTCCGTAAAGTTCCTCAATGTAACAGTTCATGGGCAAATGATTATATTCGCCAGTAAGTCAACAATTTTTAATGTAGTATTGCCATCAAATTTGTGAATCGCTTTAATTGTAACATTTGTTATTTTGTTTTTGTGCAGGTATAATAATGTGAATATTAATGTTGCTGTGCAGACTGATAACGGGCTCTTTGTTCCAGTCATCAGGGTGAGCAAGGGCCTCTTTTTAATATTTCAAATACAATTACGGCATTTATTCCAATCACAGGTCCTAACTATGACCTTGTATTCATAATATATGCAGGATGCGGACAAGAAAGGCCTCTCTACAATAGGGGAAGAGGTCAAACAATTGGCAAAGAAAGCCAAAGAAAACAGCTTGAAACCCCAAGATTATGAGGTAATTGGAGTTTCATGTTCATTCTTTATTCATCTGTGAATAACGACCTCTTGTGCTGGTTTATGAATTTTTGGGTTGACTTGCATTACAGGGAGGTACATTTACAGTGTCTAACCTGGGAGGGCCATTTGGTGTCAAACAATTCTGTGCAATCATCAATCCTCCTCAAGCGGGCATTCTTGCCGTTGGATCTTGTGAGAACAGTTTGGTCATTTTTTCCTTTATTTCTTTCATTAATTGCAGTCACTTTTCTCTTATCTTCGTGCATTGCTGATTACATGAGCAGCTGAGAGGAGGGTCGTTCCGGGTTCAGGTGCCGAAGAGTTCAAGTTTGCTTCCTTCATGTCTGTGACCCTCAGCTGTGATCATCGTGTTATAGATGGTAATCATTCTTAATCTGCTGCTTCTTATTGTTTAAACTAATATTTTTGTAGCTGAAATTAAGCTTGTTTTATGGTAAAACTTGCTAATAAAACACTTTGTTCTGTTCAGGTGCAATTGGTGCCGAATGGTTAAAAGCATTCAAAGGCTATATTGAAAATCCAGAGACCATGTTGTTGTAAGAATAAATAGAAGGCTCCCATGACGTACTAAATTCCTTTCAAGTCATTGTAGGCAGGGGATGAGATTTTGTTCACCTGGGTATTTCTATATGGCCCATTTGGGTTTTGTTGATTGTATCCCTGACCAATTTTTTTATAATAATTATTTTAATCACTGAAAATAAATTTTTTAGATTTGTAATTCTTTTAATAAGAGATGTTAGATGAGGCATTTAATTTAAACCCAAATATTATGCTCTCACAATAGAATTCTACCCCGTGATACAGACAGATGAGTATGTAACATTTTCTTTGATAGATGCTGCAAATATTTGGAAGAACGTGTATTTAATAAATTAACATGTCGGCATCCTCACTTGTTAAAACTAGGTTTCTTTCAGTTTTTTTTTTTTTTTATATATTTTATCAAATCATAGAATATTCCTTGAATAAATAATAATATGCATTGATAAAGTTATTCAATCATAATTTTTTTTTATTTTTCTTTTAAAATCCAAAGATACTGACAGTAAGACAATGAAAAATACTATCCCAGAAAAGTTAGTTGACGTCAAAATGGACCAAAATGTAATAAAATAATATTTCAAAGACGAGCATAATATTTTAAATATAAAAAATAGGTTTAGCTCAAACATTTACCCAATGATTTCAAGTAATTCAGAGTTTAAATTCTGGTTATCCAAAAAATATCTTAAATCATATTGCTACATAATATAAAAATATAATAAAATAACAAATATTATCTCCGATCTTTTATATAAAAAAACAAATTAAGAGCAATTCTTTGTCCAAATTTATTAATTGCAATTTTTTTACAAGAGATATGGTATCACTTTTTCAAATACATTAATTGCCATTTTTCTATTTTTAATTTATTATAAAAATTGTTAATGGTATATTCATTCATTCCTATGAAAGTAGATTTATTTATAAGATTATTAATTATTAATAATATGAATCATACTTAGAGTGTGTTTG
>PYAF01001402.1:1313421-1326119 GCA_007407185.1 Glycine tomentella | reverse complement strand
CATTTAAATCTTTTTCTTTTATTTTATTCTTATGCTTAATAAAATGACAAATAAAAAATTTGAATATGGTTTTGAAAAATTAAAGAAAAATTGATAAATTGAAAAATTAATTCAATCTGTACTTGATAAAAAATTTAGAAGATTACAAGTAGTTGATGCTAAAAATACTGTTAATTTTAATTTTAATAAAGAGCATGTTAGTTTTAATTTCAATGAAGAAAAAATAAAAGAAAAAGATTTAAATGATAATATTTTATTGAAAGAAAATATTGATAATAGTATTACTTTTTGAAAATATTTATTATCTAGAAAAATGAAAAGTTATTGATGAAAAATTTAGAGTTTTAATGATAAAAATGTGCAATTAGACTTAACAATTTATAATTTCTAAAAATAAAAATAGTAGACATTTTTATTTATTGAGAGTGAAATATTATAATTGTTGGATTATAAAATATTAATAAATGATTTTGATGCTAAAAAAGCTAGAAGGTTAATTTAAAATTTTGAAATTTATATTTCACTATTTTTTTATTTATAAAATTTACTTAGACCTAAATTTATGTAGACACACCCTTATCATAGGAGGAAAATGGAGCACAAGCAACTTTTATGCAAATTGTAACGCCCGGCCACTTGCAGGATCAACGCCTGTCCCTATATATTAACATAAGATTTTTCAGTGTGCTTTGTCCTCACTCACACACTTCCTGAGAAACTTTCCAAGAGATTACTCATCCCAAGATTGCTCCAAGTTAAGCATGCTTAACTGTGGAGTTCTTATGTTATGAGCTATCAAAAAGTAGATGCACCTTGTTGGTATAGGTAATACCTATTAAATCCTTTTAAGTTATCCTCAACTGTACAGTGCCATACCTGCACAGCCTCTGGATCCCTCTCGTTCGGGTGTGTATTCGATTCATTCATGTACCCCTCCTGCTAGAAGCCTGCTAAAAGCCGCTCCTTGTCCCTGCCTCACTGCACCGGCGATTACTCCCCGCCCTCGTCAGCGCCCGGGATGTTACACAAATTAGCCTTACCATCAACGAAAGCACCAAGTTTCTTGTCTTAAACGCCCTGGAAGTTGTTATACAAAACACTCACTTTACCATCTCTCAAGGGCAGGTGAGTAGTTTTTAGTAATCAAAACATTTTTTTAAGCACATAGTGAATTTGGAGTAGCGGGTTTTTGGTGACCCTTCTGGGCTTAAGTTCTTCAGGAGCACATTCCACGTGATGTTGTTGTGGATAATGATGATGAGATATTAGTCCTAGTGTTTCATGAAGCACTGAGTGTTGAAGGAGTCTTGTGGATTGTGTTTCATGTATGCATAACGTTCTATATGCCATAATGCTCTCACAGGAAAATGGCATACTGGCTTAAGCTTACTGTTTGTGCAGACATTTAGGTTGGGATTCTATATCTGGAGAAGATCATTCTATTTCACTCTTGAGAGGAGAAGTTTTTCAAGCCTTGGCTACCTTTGATCATGATAAAACACAGCAAGAAGCATTACGCTGCTTTCAGATTTTGTTAGATGGCAGAAATACTTCTCTGCTTCCAGCCAACATTAGAAGGGTAACATTCAATTTTTTCTTACAAGACATTGCATCATTGCTTTGATTCTACTTATTTTTGACATGTAGACTTGCAAAATACTTTCAGGTTGCTTATATAGCTGTAATGAGGAATACTACCACAGAAAATAGGACTGGATTGGAATCCCTATTGAGTTTCTATAGGAGTCCTGATGTATTGCAGGAAAGGGAAAAAATATTACGTATGACACAAGCATTTAAACTAAATGCAACTTCTCAAATTCCATAATCCCCATTATAGTAGCTAAAGCGCTAAGTCACTTGATTAAATTTTGGTAAGAATTATTATGAATTGATCAACTTAGCTACAAAAATTAACTGTTTGTGTGAGATTTGTGGCAGGCAGCCTGTGAGTTATTGTGGCTGTTAACTTCGATATTTTTTAGTAAATACTACGTGAGAACTGAGTAAACTAAGTTTATTCTATATGATGGCAATTTCAATGTTGAGATGTGACAGTTTCTATAAGTCTTCATAATTGAAATCTCTCGTTCCTTAAGTTTCATGATCTGGCAGGTTAATAGTGATGAGATAGAAGAATTTTTTGCCAGTCACATGAACCATTCCATCGTTATGAATTTGAAGTTAAGCATTGAACAGATCCGAATCAAAGCAAGATGGATTCAAAGGGTAAGGCAAGAGCACTCTCTGCCAGACTTGATCAAACAATTAGCTCACAGGAAATGATAGCTTTGACAACAGTTTCCTTTTAAGCAAATCTATTAACATAGACAGTTTCCATTAAGCTGTCTATACTTCTGCCTCCAGTACATTCCTAATATCTTGCTATATTTGAGTAAATTCCAGTTTGGGAATAGTTCGGTCAGTTAAAAATAGTTTACCAAGCTGTCATGTATTCCTCAAAGTTTATCTTCCTTATTTGATTCAACTTTCAACAAGATAATTGTTGTATTAGTGAAAATGGCAAGTCTATTTACTGGACATGGCAAGTCTATTCAGCGGACAAATTCTAGTTTATTGTAATTTGCAGCAAATGCCTATCTCTGAGAAGTAACATTCTTTCCGCGGCACGCAATTGTGAACGAGCTACAAATTGAATTATGTAAACTATCTATTGATCAATTAAATAAAATTTGTACAAAAGCTTGGAATAACAATCAAAATCTTACATAAGTCGCATGCATAAACCAACTCCACTCAAAAAAAAGAGCACTGCAACAATTACAAGTCAGAATTCTGTTATACGAAAACCACTCCTCCCTTTCCTCTATATGAATTTAAACCCTATGTATGTGTGTGTGCGTGTGAACAATTAACTCTCAGAAAAACTGTTTAAAAAAATCAAATAAATAGTTTAGATAAACTAAGCAAAGCATCTCCTTTGTAACTCCAACTTGGTCTAGCTAGTTCCATTCATGGTTTGGTGAAGGGGCTAGATTGGACCTCCCAATCCCCTGCCTCTCCTTCATGGAGTTCATCTTCGCCATCCTCAAACCAGCCCTGAAGCTCTCAATGAAGTTGTGAGCCTTGGTATCAACATCAGGGCTAGGACAGAACAACGAGGGAGCACTCACACTTGCAGAATCTTCACCGTCTTTGGCAAAAGGACTATCGACTTGGCTTGTTTCATCATGAGTACTAGTAGTTGGTGTGTCCACACTAACTTCATCCAAATCATCAGGTGATCCACTACGTGAACTACCAATGCTGTCTACCCTAACAAAGTCACCCTGCACCCGGAACTTCCACCCCGGCAACTTGAACGGCGGCAGTGGCGGCGGCGGAGGAATAGGGTTTAACGGTGACATATTGCCTGCCATCATCACATTATCTTGCAACCTAGAGGAAGAACCATGATCCCTCTTGTTTGATAAGCTTGTTGTTGTTGTTGTTGGCACAGAAACAATGTGACGGCTTTTGTGATTCCCTTTCTTCAAAGAAAACAGGTTCTGAAAAACCTTAGGTGGCGGCAGTGGCGGTGGTGGAGGCGGTTGTGAAAATAATGATTCAGAACCTAGAATGCTATCAAAATTTTCAACGCTTCTTTGTCTTTGTTTCTTCTTCCTCCCTCTTAAAGATATCAAAAACTCTTTAGTAGCACTCCCTCTTTTCTTCTTACCCGGCACTGTCCTCGCCTCCGCAGGCAACGGCGGCGGAGGTGGTGGAGGTGGTGGTGAACTCTTCAAAACGGAACCATTTCCTCCCGGCTTGGCATTTCGTCGAACTCCTCTCGTTCGTGTCACCGGCGGCGGCGGAGGTGACGGCAGCGTTTGTGAATTCTGTTCATGAAAATCGTTTGTTTCGCGTTTCTCCATGGTTTCTGGCTGATATGTTCGCTTTGCATTTCGTCGAACACCTTTGGTTACTGTCACCGGCGGCGGAGGAGACGGCGGCGGTTGTGAATCCATCGCAGGAAAATCATTTGTTTCATGTTTCTCAACGGCTTCCGCTTGATATGTTCGCTTGACATTGCGTCGAACATCTTTTGTTCTCGTTGCCGGTGGCGGCGGAGACGGCGGCGGTGGTGAAATCTGCGCATCTAAATCTTCCTTTTCACGCTCCTGGACGTTTTCCACTTGATATGCTCGCTTGACATTTCTTCGAACAGCTTCCATTCCCTGTTGCGGCGGCGCAGTGGCAACATTATCAATTCCTATTTCCTTTTCTTCTTCTTCTTCTTCTTCAGTCTCAGTTCTCATGTTCCGGTGCCGGAGAAGGTAAGTATCATCATAAAATCGGAACCTTTCATCGGCGGCGATCTGTTGCCGCAGATCGGGGTAGGAATTAAAGCTCCTCAACCTATTAAACGATCGATTGTGAATCTGAGAGTAATCATTTTGGTACCATGCTGATGGTGGCGTTGAAGGGTTCGAGAACGTTCTGCGAGAGCGCGGGGTTAGGGTTTCGGAGGTGTTGGTGTTTCTGCTGAGGAAGCCGCAAAAAATGGCGAAGAGAACGAGTACGAGGTTGAGGGAGTCCCAGCTGTTCTTAACTGTACGAGGTTTGAAGATGTTGGAAGCGAACGAACGTAACGTCGGAACCACGATGAGCGAGAACACCAGCACGAGTACGAGGAAGAGTACGAGGAGGGAGGTGGAGGTGAGCAACAGAGAGTAAGAGCGGCGGAGACGGCGGCGGTTTCGCTGCTCCACCGCCCAGAACGGTGGCATGGTCCACGTGTTACCCTCTTGTTGGTCCATTTTGTGTAACAAGAATATGGTGTGCGTGTCTTTATGAAAGTGAGCTTTTGTTGATTGATTGAGATACTTTTTTCTTGCTTTGTGTGTTGGGTTGGTTCACTAACGTTGTTCTGCTTTTTTTGTGTGATTTGATTTGTTAGGTTAAATATTGGTTGGAACGTGAAAATGAGCATGGGAAACTGCTGGCAATTCCGTGTTGTTTGTCGTTTAGTGGAATGTGACAACCTAGTTACAGAGAGAACAGTGGTAAAGCATGTGAGCATTTTGAAACTGAGAGGGTTTGATTTGTAATTGAGCTTGACTTGACCCTATGGATTAAGTTTTGTCCATTTCACTATAGGGATTTTTTTTATCCAACATGGCCCATGAGACGTAATCAATGCATGCCTTGAATCGTGCTAATTGTACATCATGCATGTAACAATTTCTTCATACATGGAATGGAAGGGAATTGAATGCAAATACCATCAAGCCCATTTCCCTTTCCTTTGAAACTGACGGTTATTTAATTGGTATTTCTTTATCACAACGTATATTAACACAAGGAGTAATGATATTTATATATCTCATATTTTAGATGTCATATTGATACTTTTCATGTTATTAACATATCAAATACTTATTATATTTAATATTTTTATTATTATTTCCTTTTCTATTTAGGTATATATTAGCATATGAGATGTCTATGAAACATTTTTCTATCATAAGATCGAGATCTTGTACGGATAAAAAAATATTGCAAAAGAGTTAAACTATAAAAAAAAGATTTATTTGTAAAGGATTATAAGTTGATGAATCTGGACTGCATGGTCGTGCACAATAAACCATTCAAGTCAAAGAAATTTTGAGTGAAAGTGAGAATGATTTGCAAATTTCGAATAATTAGACTGATTGAAACCAATAAGATAGCAATTACAATCCAAAAAGTAATAAGTACTTGATTGATTGACTCCCTATTTGCCAATAGAAATATTGATCCACTTCCACAACATATATATCACATAATCTTTTAATGTGTTGATAGAACATAATAAAACATTCATATTGTTATAAGCAAGAATTTTACATATTGGAAATCCGTAAGGATCTTATAGATTACATCTTGTCACATGATATGTTAAAAAATAATTAATATCATTATATATAACATTATAAAATTTAATGTATATTTAATACACATATAAGTTTATATAATAAATTTTGTAACAATTAATTTTAATCTAATAATGTATTTATTTACATATATAAATTTTTTTAAACCTATGATTTATATATGTAAAAAAAAGACATTATTAGATATAAGTTTATATAATAAATTTTTTATTAACACTAAAATTTTTAATTGTTATTATATAAACTTATATGTGTATTAGATATACATTAAAAAATTTAGTGTTATATATAACAATATTAATTATATTTTAACAAAATTATTTCGTAAAACATATTTTAACATAATATTGATTATATATATTGGTGATCTGTATGGGACTTACATATTGTCAATTTAGATGGATCTGATAGATTGTCAATTCTTAAGATTATTTTACTTGAATGATGTATGCCAAATTTTACTGGTTAGGAAGAAATTCCCAACATGTATTTGCATCAACTAAGATGTAGACAATGACAAACGCCATGATAAATAAACAGAGCTTTTCACACACAATTATTTTTTTTGAAAAGAGCCCATAGACGTCTTGGGAGAAAGCGCGTCGTTATGTGATTATTGTTGTAGGTATCAACAACTTAGAAGTTTTGTTGCCTGTGCTGGAAATGTTATTTGTACAGTTAAAGTAAAATTAGTATTTTATTTCTTTTGGGATTAATTAATTTATTTAATTTGTTTTATTTTGATTATTTAACTTTATATCATCTAACAAAGTATTTCTTTCAGTAGAGGGTGTGTTTGCACTCTTGTTTAACTACATTGAATATGAAGTTAAAGTAAGAAGAAGGTTCACGTTCAACTTGTGTCCAAAAGTTTAGTTCAAGTAAATCAAGCACAATGTGAGTATGTTGTAAACACCTCTAAGATGTCTTTTTACATGACGTAGACACTAATATATATATATATATATATATATATATATATAAAAGTTTAATTGTTATGCATTGTAAATGTAAAAAATTTACATTACTATTAATCAGAAATTATTATTAGTATAATTTTTTAAGATAATTATTATAAAAATTAACAAATTTATCATTATATAACTTATTTTCTCATTATATATTATAAAATGTACTTTTACTTCAATTTTATTTAGAGAGTAAAATAGGTGATTAATTATATTGAAAATTAAAAAATATAAGTCAAACAAAAAGTGCATTCTCCAAGCCACTACTCCACCAAAATTACACATTAACCTAATATAAAAAAAAAAATTAGAGTAAGGCCAAAAAAAAGTGTTGTTCTTTGTGAGAGAGACAGAGAGATTCTTGATACTCTCCACGTATGTTAGAATCATGTCATACCAAAGTTATTAGGTGAATCATAAATAGCTGAAATGCAATTGCAATCAAAAGGTCAGATAGCAACTGCAAATATTCATGACCAAGCGTTGACACATCAAGTACTTTACACCTGTTTTGACTCTCTTGAATATTTCTCATTTTGAAGTACTTAGCAAAAATGCAACTTCTACTTGAACGTGAACAATATGAGGAGTGTTGTAAAGGACATCAACTTTCCATTTAGGAGTCTTCCTCATGCATCAGATACCACCAGCTTCGCCCTGGATTCAAGTGGGGAACAGCACATAAAACCAGGCTTTCATATGATCAAACACCACCAGCAGTATATTTTCACTTTCTTGTTTTTTTTCTAATAAATTAATGATAGCAACTAGTTACCAACACCAAGACACATACACACCAAAATAAGTTAATTGAGCCATCTTTTTGGATAAAATCCGAGTTACATCATCCTTGTCTATACACAACTCCAAGAAGGGGAACAAAAGCAGCTCTACATCCACATAATGGAATGGAACTAGCTTTGTACCACCTTTGGTGCTTTGGTACCAATTTTTCTTAATTATCAAAAGTGATCATAAGAGCTTGATCTACCGTGGTCCATGGGTGCATCAGGCTTGCCTTCCTCGTGTAGGGGCTGATATTACAAGTGATTTTTTTTGTCTCCTTAACTAGACATGGGTTAGTTGAAAGTATAATTACAAGAAAATAACAGCTACCGTTATCACTGCAGCAATTGTGAAAACTAGAGCCTGCAACACCAATAACAATGTATTGAAACAAAAATAAAAAACAATCACTCCAATGACAACATAAATTAGATATGGCAAATGAAACAGCAGAATATACTTCAAAGAGGATAGCCTGCAAAGAAGCAATTTATATAAAAAACAAAATGTATATTTATTCTTAAGTACAAGACTTACAGCAATTGCAGCAGCAGCAAGCCCGGCCCGCTCTCTCGGATCCTTATGATAGTAATTTCCAAAGTAGAGAATTGTGGCGTAATACCACATCGGTGGGCAAACAAATCCTAGCAGAAGACTGGCAAGAAAAGGAGGGGAGGAGAAGATGCAAACATCAAGCTATGCAGGTAGAAGAAATTGAAAAAGAGTAAATCCGTACAAAATTACTCACGAGAACCATCCAATTCCACAGCCAAAACATGGAAGCGGCTTGTCAAATTTTCCCAACAGTGGGTTCTCTGTATCCCTGGTAGGAGCATACTCACCTTTTCTTTGGTCAGCAGTATCCATCTAGAGCCCTGTGTATATTAAACTCAACTTCAGTTTAGCTTTTTTTCACACATAAAAGAGGAATACTTGCATATTTGAGTGTTTTTCTTTACAAAAAGTCCTTAGCAACAAACCATGGATATGGGAATAAATTGAAACCAAAACAGAAACAAGAAAAAAAAAAAAAAAAGGTCAAGATGAGAAGTAGATGTCCTCATGATCGCTACCAAAATAAAAAATAAAAGAAAATTACTAAATAAGGATAGCATTAGAATATAATGAAAAAGAGTTTCTACATTTCGTTCCACGGAAAAAAAAAAAAAACTAAATGCAATGAAATAGTCATAAACTTTTAACTATGCATTGACAAAGAGGTTGATATAAGTTTTGTAATGAGATCGTCTCAGGGTAGCTTTGGATTTATCCTTATCTTTCTATTGTTATTTATCTTTATGTGTTTCCTTTATCATCTGTGAAGTTGAAATACGTCCATTAAAACCTTACCTCCTCTCTGTCTCTCTCTCTCTCTCTCTCTCTCTCCATATTTGTAATCAATTTCTGCCGAAATAAGGAAAAACATCAGTATTCTCCCTACTTTATATAAAAATGACCTCTAAACTGTACATAGTTTGACACAATTCCGTCAAATTCAGAAAATAATTTCTATCTCAATGATTAACACGTGATTTGCATGCTCTATTTCACTACCCGTAAGAACATAAGTGCAGAAGTGTTTAGGGTAACTGATTCAATAGTTTTATAGGCATTAAAACAACCACAATAGTTTTTGAGGCATCATATATGGTAATATAACCCTCAGCAAAAAGAAAGCGGACACTAAATACTAATGATTAGATAGTGAAATTATTATATTATGTGTTTTTTGATACAAGGCTAGCTCCATATTCATGCCTCTTGTATGGCATTTGCAAACAAAATCATACAGCCATCATGGCAGCATCAGACAATAGCAGGCTAAACTTTAAGAGCACAATTCCAGTATTCTACCTACCAGGAGCCACTAAAATAGAAGAAAATCTAGCAGTGTTTAACTTACACAAGAAATCAAAATATTCAAAATCAATTTGGAATGTTAAGAGGTCATTTCAAACAGTATAAACAGACATCCAAACAAACTAGACAAATTGCACTTTTCACATGATAACTCAAAACAAAATGATATGGAATTCCAGAATATCACTAAAAAGTACCCTTCAGACACAAGCTGGCCTCCTTATAAAGAACTCCCAAATCTCAATCCCGAATTTCACGTGACTGGAGGGGACAGTTTCAGACCAAGATTTTCCATTCCTAAATTATAATCAGTTCCACATCTAAGTGGTAGACCATCCACAGATTGAAGATAGATGCTTGATAAAGGATCTAGAGCTTAGCTCAGAAAAAGGGGATGATCAAATTAACAAATTATAGATGTGCAAAAGCCACCTCCGACCAATGAAAGCATCTATTTATTTTTTTCAATATCAGAAAACATCTGATTCATCTGCAGTGAGTAAAAAGATTACATACACCAGAAAGTGATTTATGAGTAGTTACTTCAAGTGGTCTTCAACATAATCAAGCATGCAAGCAATGCCCAATTATGATTTATGAACGCTAAATATGGTTTAGCTTTGCTTCCTTATGCAAGCTGGAGGATCCGTCACTTACAAGGCAAAGCAAGGAAACACTCGCATCACCCAATTTTCCTAATTACTGAAATTCTAGTTCTAGACACTAAAAAAGAGTGGTGGGATGCATAATTATCAAAATCACAAGTCAGGCATAGTTATGCACAAACTTCAGAATCAATGCAAGAATAAAGAGAAGATAACCACACTGAAATCAGCACTGCCTTACAAGTAAAGTTGTTAGCTCAAACAAACTATATTTACAAAAAAAAAAAGAACATATAAAAAAATTAATTCTTTCTGCCAAAAGCCTTCAATACAATAAAAAAAATTAAAAAAAAAAATCACCAACATATTTAAAAACAGCGACGACCCATGTTTCATTAACGGAATTCCCTCAAACCCATCTTCTAATTTTCCATCTCCCACTCCCCCAGAAGAATTTTATTTAAAAAAATTGCATAAAAATTAAAAATTTACCTTTTAACTCAAAGAAGAGGAAAATGAGAAAGAGAAGCGCTTTTGAAGAAGAAAAAGGAAGCGGCTGTGTTCTACATGGCGGCGTTGTTGTTCATATGTTGGGAACGGTAAGTGGATACTACAGACTGATTGGTAACTCTTGCTTTTTTTCTCGCTTCAGTTGCTGTAACAAAATAAATATTAAATAGTGTGGCTTTTGCATTCGAAAGATACGACGTCGTGTACTGATCTTTCTTTTGTTTCTTTTTTCTCTCTTCAAGTTGACAGAACAAATTGGGATTTAATTTTGAACTATCGGGTTAGTATTCTGTTGAATTAACAGTAAAATATGCTGCTGATTGCACTCTAGAAGAGAATCGGAATTTGAGATTTGCAAGAATAAAAAACATAAAGTAAGAATGATAATTGATAAGTGTAATTCAAAATTAAGTTATTTCCAAATAGATAAAACTTGATTTTTATAGATAAGGAATTAAGAATAAGAGATGGATGATGTATATTATTAGCATATCGTTAAAATTACAGAAATTATTTAAAATTTAAAATTGTTTTAATATTCATAAGTAACACATTATAAATAAAAAAATTATATTCATTGTATGTGATTTTTTAAAATAATAATATTTTTTGTAATATACTTTTTAAAATTAAATATTTATTTGAAATTGATATCCCATCTTTGAAAGAAAAAAGGTTATAAAGATTTTTATTTTGTATTTTCTCATAATCAATTCATATGTTTTATAATAGTATTATTCAATTATTCAATAAGTATTTTTGAAAGTTTTTTTATTGAAAAAAATTACATTTTCAGTAAAAACAATTTTAAAAATGCTTGTGACTTTATTCAAATAAACTTTAAAATAATCTTTAGTTCGTTATATACCTAAACTAAACTTGTATGTTTACACTTGGGAGGTGTTTGGTAAGGAATTTTTTTAAATGTCCACGAATTATGAATCTTGAGAATTTCATATTTTTTTATGGGAATGAAAAAAAATTGTTTGATTGATTATTAGAAATTATTAAATAAGTTTTTTAAGAATAAAAGAATTACTTGATATTTTTATCCATAATTTTGATTATTTGTTACATTAAATAATTTAATAAAAGTAATATGATATTTTTATTATATTAAAACAAAATTAAACTTAAAAAATATATGATTCTCACTCCTTTCACATGAATGTTTTGTGAGAATGTGAATTGAAATATTCCAAGAAATTATAATTTTTTGAGAATATATTTTTAAAAAATAAGTCACAAAAATGAAAAACTAAATTTCCCAAAGTTAAGATCCATACCAAATATTCTGCTAGAGCTAAAAGCTAAAAAAGCAAAGTCAGTATCACTCAGTATGTTATCGGAGAAAAGGATAAAGGAAAATAAACGTGAAAGGCAAAAAAACTATTTATTAAGAAAACAAACACTCATCTCATTTACCATTTTAGTCCAACTAGCTTATAAACTAATCAAAATACCCATTTTAGCATTTAGATTTTGAGGGTTTGCGTAATTCAAGAGGTTCTTCTTTCTTTACACCTATTTTAGCTAAACAAATGCATACTATAATTTCTTTTTAATAAGCATATTATAATTTGCCTCCTAACAAGTATGCTAGAGTGTCAATGGCCATTCTTTACCCGAGAACATAGATTTTATCAAAAACTTCATTTTTGTTAAAGTGATATTAAATTAAATAATATATTTTAACAAATTTTAATCAACAGAGAAAAATATATTTTTTACGAGAAGAAAATATATATTAAAAAATATGTTATTATCATTTCTTAAAAAATATAAAAGATACTAGTAGAATGTGATTTTTTTGTAAGTAATTTCTAAAGGTAATGATTTTCTTTATCTTAAATTCAGATATCATCTCCTCTCCCTAATTTTTAAAAAACGCATATAAAAAACTTAAGAATGATTTATCACAATTGAACTACATCATGCATGACGTTTTATTTAAATATTTTCTTTTTATCTACAAATATTACTAGTTAATTATTAATTTTTGTTAATAATAGAATCAAACTTACAATCTTTTCTTTCCACCCTTCTCATTTTATCACCAAATCAACTTTATAACTCTTATTTTATTTAAATCT
>PYAF01001402.1:1269342-1313321 GCA_007407185.1 Glycine tomentella | reverse complement strand
ATACAAATTAATTGTAATCCTTTTATTCTTAATATTAAATTTTCTATAATTGAACATGTCCTAAAATAAGATTGTAACATAAGTAAAAATGAAGAAAACTACACCTTACTATATTCGGTAAAACTAACTTAAAGATAGTAGTTAAAATACTAAAAAATTAGTTTATTAATTTATAAGTGTTTAATAAAATTAACTGTTGAAATAACTGAAAATATAAAATGATAGAAAAATAATAAAATTATAGAAAATTGGATAAATATATTAAAGATTAAAAAAATTAAAAACTAGTTAAAATGTTTTGAGCATAAACTTTATCATACAATATGCTATTATGTAGAACGGTTATATTTTAATTAGAAATATTAACTTTGAGGGATGACGAAGTAAAGAGCAAATAAGAGTTTGGTTTGTAAGAAAAGAAAAATAATATCTCATAAATAATACAGAAATGAGAAAAATGAAATTTTGTGACGACTAATTAGTATAACTTTAGTACTATAAATTACATTTTTAATTTCTCTCCTCAAAATCTTTCTAGTGTTAAATGATAGACAAAAATGAGAGGAAAGAGTAATTTCCCCATTTCTCATCCCTTGGAATCCTCTGCTCGAAGTTGTTAAAACTGAAAAAAAGAAAAAAATCCTTCTTTCTCTTCTATTTTTTTCATATTGTAAATATTTTTTAAATTATGAATCTTCACTAATTTCTAATCACGATAGTCTTCCTACGTGGTATACAAAACGAGCATAATTTACAACATTCATAATAATATTCGAATAATTGGGTCAATGGTACGGTCATTCAATTTGACTGATTGGATCAGTCTATTATAAATAGCATAATTAGCCACCCTAATTTTGTAACACTCTAATTGTGGGTACCTGTATGCTGATCACTTGAATATTCATACAAATCTAATTATAATAATTTTCAAAAATAAAAAATGTTTCTGTCTCACTTTATAACTAACTTTGATACATGGATGTAGTGCACGAGTGTTCTAGAAAATAGAAATCCAACTAATAAAGTAGTTCCTGCCAGATCATTACGGTTTGGTCAATATAACAACAAATTCAACCTCTTGAAAGTGGTTCAACCTTGTTGCTCTGTACATTTATTTTTCTTTTGTATTTCTACCCGAACGTGAGGAATCATTGCTCACCATGTCCCTCATGCAATATTCGTCACCACCGCATGCAGTCGGAGGAGGCTCCATCGCTATCGCTGTCAGTGGTGGCCGCCACAGCCACTGTGCCATCAAATGGGCGGTGGAGCACCTCCTTAAGAAGAACTCCTCATGCATCCTTATTTATGTTCAGACCAAGACCATGCATCCCCGTAGGTACCCTTCTCCTTAGCTCCTTAACTTTCAACCTTAGATACTTTGTCAATGTTCAATTATGAATGTTACACATGCAATAATGTTATTTACAACACTTTGGCTAATAATTTTAAAGTTAGGGGTCCTCAATATATATCTCATTAGAGAGGACTTTATGTTATTATGACCAAGAACATATCTAATGAGATTGTTCAACTATGATCTTATAGGTTCTTAAAATTGTCATGGGTTTTTAACCATTAGAGCAAATAAGGTTGGGTTCTTATACATGAATTGAACATTTCTTGTATATAAGCTATTATATCTTTACAATAAAATATATTTTTCTATCTCAAAAATTCAACTAGAAATAAGTTAAGAACCTTAGTATTGGAATGAAATTTTGTTTGAATTCTTAAATTTTTGAGTTCTTAAATTTGATGTGGCATTACAGGGTCCTTAAAAATAAAGTAAGAACCTTAGCATTGGAGATGCTCTGAATTTCTATTCAATTTTCATGTTTCATAACCAAATAGCCAATGCCTAATAGTTTTGTATTATGACTTTTCAAATTTGGTTTGTAGATGATGATGTTGATGAGTTGCCTAAACATGGTCGTCCACCAACTGAAGAAGAATTGCACCAATTTTTTCTTCCTTTCCGAGGATTTTGTGCCAGAAAAGGGGTGAGTAATAATATATTTCAACATTCCTTATATCAACTCTTTAATCATCACATTTGTATCATAATGCAAATGTAAATATCTTGTTACATTTTATAATTATGGGCATTAATTGTTTCAGATCACAACAAAGGAATTGGTCTTACATGACCTTGATGTTCCAAGTGCACTTACTAATTACGTTGTTGTAAATTGTGTTAGCACCGTTGTTGTTGGTGCTGCTACTTCCCCCTGGAATACTCTTACAAGGTCATCTTTTCTCACATAAACACTCGCATGTAAATATTAATTTATTGGTGAAACATATTATTATGCTTAGGCAAATATTATTTCTATTTTAAGATGGATAAATGGTAAAATTTTAGCCACAAACCATTGTTAACTGCCAAGAAAGAAAATCAATGGAATAATTGACTTTTCTTTTGGTGAGATTACGTGATTGGCAATTTACATTTACAAGGATTCTCTATTTCTATTGCAATAGTGAACAAAACACTAACTCAAATTCTACTTGGAAAATGGGTTGCATTTGTAATTAAATTTGAACTCAACAATCAAAAGTTATCATCACATTTTACTTGCATTCTAGTAGCTTGGTTGTGAGTGTTGAGCTTTATGAGGTAGAGATTGAGTATTTGAGCAAAGTCTTCTCTTATGTTTTAACCGATGGTCACATTTGGTCTGCAGAATATTTAATAAAGATGATGTCGCAACTACTTTAGCAAGGTCTTTGCCAGATACTTGCACTTTATATGTTATATCAAAAGGAAAAGTACAACATATCCGACCAACAGGTCATCATTCTCATCATCAACATATTAAAGTCACACCCACTGGATCCATAAGAGACATGGTCACTCTCTTGCAAAATACTCCATTAGTTCATCCAAATAAGAATCTTGCTGATGCACCTACAGATTCTGAATATACACACAGGTATGCTTACACTTACATCACAACTACATTTTTTATTTATTTTTGGTAAACAATTTTCATTTCTCAAGCCTATTGGTAGCTTTATGGTTTTATTAGAAACCCTTTTATTTCAATATATTTTTGGGGATGCTTGTTAAAATAAGTTTTTTTAGCTTATAATTTTAACAGTCAAGCTTAGGAATGAATTCTCTGCAAAATTTCGTTAAATAGAATATTTGTGAGAGTTTTTTTGGAGCTTATTTGAGTTTATAACCTCTCATAAGCTTTTTTTCTAACTTAAATAAGTTTCGTGGATAAACATATCAAAATAAACTATTTTAAACTTATTTTATTAAGTTTCACAGTCAAGATTGCGAATGAATATGGATATAATAAGTTGTTTACAATAGTTTAAAGATAAATGCAAATCATTAGCTAACGGTCTTAAGATCTTAAAAATAATTTATTATCAATGTGAAAGGGAATACAATTGTAATGGTTTTTGGAACGTGCTTTCATTGACTTATTCTATGTTGTTGTCATTTTGACATGGTATCAATTGTGTAGGAAACCAATCAAAGATGCAATTGGGCGAGAGTCCAGCAAAATTTGGGAATCTTTATTGGAAATAAAAGATTTCATGCCAACAACAACGCACAAGTCAATTGAAGATACTAATTCACCAAGAGGTCCAGCAGAATACAACTTATCACAAAATTCATCAGCTAGAAGTTCTCCTGGAAATAGTGACAGCACAGGGCAACATCTTGGTCCTTCTTTGCTTGACAAGTCACACGGAAACCATGAAGTAGTTGTAAACTCAGACAACCCTAAAAACATCTCTTCTTCAAAAAACCCAGTAAGCTAGTACTATATTATACAATTAAAATGGAACTGGTTACTTTATTTTCACATAGTTTAGCATCAAGGAAAATAACAAATTGGCATACATATGCATTTCGCAATCATAGTAATGACTAAGCTTGCATGCATCATGCATGTACATTTCAAAATTTATCAGACGATGCAAAGTTTTAGATAAGATTGACACAACTGATACTTCACTCCCTACTTCAATAATTTGAAATGAGTTGAAAGTTTGTTAGTATATCTCATTTAAATACATTTTTTCTCTTTCATTTGTGAATATTTAACCTTTTTTCCCTTTTGCATGGATTACTTTACAGGTAAACTTAGACATAGAAATGAGGAAACTGAAATTAGAATTGAAAAAAACAACAAAGAAGTATGGTATGGCTTGCAAAGAAGCTGTTTTAGCAAAACAGAAGGTAAATTCATGTCATTAAGTTCTTCCTAATCCAATGAGAAATAATTACATAGTCCTTAGCCATGTGATCTCGATTAATGTTTATATATATGACATGTTATCAACACATTTTTGTCAATTTGAAAATATGATTACATGTCACGTATAAATTTGTCTAAATTAAATCACAAGGGTCTGGACCATGTGATAATTTCTCTTGATCTTATGTTTTTTTAATAATAAATCACTGCAAAAAAATAACTTAAAAATACATATGCATTTGTTATTTAATTAGGCAACAGAGCTTGAAAAGTATAGGCAAGAAAAAGAACACGATTTAGAGGAAGCTAAGCTTGCTGAAGATATTGCATTGGCTTTGGTAGAGGTAGAGAGGCAAAAAACTAAAGTAGCTATGGAATCAGTAGAAATGTCACAACGCTTGGTAGAGCTGGAAACCCAAAAGAGAAAGGATTTCGAATTAAAAGCCAAGCATGAGAAAGAAGAGAGGAACAAAGCATTGCATGAAGTTGTATGTAATAGTATTCCATATAGAAGATACAAATTTGAAGAAATTGAAGCAGCAACAAATAAATTCGACAATACTTTGAAAATTGGTGAAGGTGGATATGGACCTGTTTTTAAGGGAGTCATTGATCATACTGTTGTTGCCATTAAGGCTGTGAGACCAGACATTGCCCATGGAGAGAGGCAATTTCAACAAGAGGTAATTGTAGTTTTTCTTTTGGCACAAACAAGAAGCATGAATATTGAGTTCTAACAAATTGGATCAATTTTTTCTGATATAACATAAAGGCTATTATGAAATAATTGTGCTCACAGAGTTACCATCAAGCACACACAGTTTAAAAGATGGGCTGAAATTCACTAGTCAAAACTTTTTTAGTTTGTTCTGATCTCATATAAAGATAAAAATACTACTTGTTATTCAACCATGCCACAAGTAAACCTAAATATGTTGTTAAAGTCACATGTAATTGAGATGAGGTTTGTGCAAATGAATATTTCATAAGGACAAGAATTCTCACAGTAAGACAAATCACAACAAACTATTAATACAAGTGGAAGTGAACACACATAACAATTTAGAAATATTTTTTTATGCAGGGAATATTCGTATATAAAACAAAATGATACGTGTTTAATTTTGAAATTCCTTTTTACTTTACATGCACAAAAAAAGATTAGGATAAGAACCAAAAAAAAGTGATTCATTTTTCTTTTTTGTCTTATATTCATATTTATGGAGATAAAATTGATGTCATATATAATTTAGAAAATAAACATGTAACTTCAACCATATCACGAGTAATTGACATGAAGTTTGTGCAAAATGAATAATGCAAAGACATTCTTCTGAGTACACAAATGAGGAGCGAAAATCACATGTGCAGTTTTAAAATATCTATCATAGTGATTCTTTGTGTGTTACAAAAAAAAGGATTATAATAAAAAAAAGGTAAAATATGTTTTAAGTTTTTCAAAATTTTGTTAAAGTAAATATGAATAAAAATGGTGATTTTAGTTCTAATATTTTTTAAAATCTGGTGAATTTATTCCTTGATCTTATACTTTATTTTCACCTGATAAACAATCAAATTAATCCACCACATTTCAGAAAATATACAAAGGCCAAAACTTTTTTTTTTTTTAAATATAGAAACTAAAAATCAATTTTGACTAAAACTTAAAGGGTCTTAAAACACATTTTAGTTGTCTTATTCATAAATGGTTCTCGTGCAGGTTATTGTTTTGAGCACCATCAGACATCCAAGCATGGTGCTCCTCCTAGGAGCATGCCCAGAATATGGATGCCTTGTGTACGAGTACATGGAAAATGGAAGCTTAGAAGACCGTCTATTCATGAAAGACAACACTCCACCAATTCCTTGGAAAACACGTTTCAAAATAGCATTAGAGATTGCCACCGGCCTTCTTTTCCTTCACCAAACAAAGCCTGAACCCCTTGTGCACCGCGACTTGAAGCCTGCAAACATCCTCTTAGACAAGAACTATGTGAGCAAAATCAGTGACGTGGGTTTGGCACGACTTGTTCCCCCTTCTGTAGCCAACAAAACCACACAATATCGCTTGACAAGTGCAGCTGGAACATTTTGCTACATTGACCCTGAGTATCAACAAACGGGGTTGTTGGGTGTGAAATCAGACATATATTCATTAGGTGTCGTGCTGCTACAAATTATTACAGGAAAAGCTCCAATGGGTTTGTCACACTTGGTTGAGAAGGCTATTAAAAAAAACACTTTCAGTGAGGTGCTTGATCCAAGTGTCTCAGATTGGCCTGTGGAAGAAGCTTTGTCTTTGGCTAAGTTGGCCTTGAAGTGTTGTGAGTTGAGAAAACGTGATAGACCAAATCTTGGTACTATTGTTTTGCCTGAGCTGAATAGAATATCAAGGATATGGGACTGTAATGACACGCTTTATCCGAGAAATTGTTATATGATTCAAGACCATCTCGATTCTAATTAATCTCTATGTGACATGTAATTAAGTCTTATTAATTCTTTCTTGTATAAAAGTTTCAGGTATATATCGTGGGAAGATTGGTTGACTACGAAATAATTTCTCCACATTCATTGCATGCATGACATTGTAGTTGTTGAATGTTGATCCAATTGCTCCTATTTATTAAGCTACATATTTCACAATTTTATATTATCATGTAAAAGAAAGAGAAAAAGCATTCTAAAGGGACAAGTTTTTGAAGATGTACCAGACGATTCTTTTGAAGCTGCAGAGGATTGGTACCCACACTGCATGATGTTATCTTTCTCTAGGTTAGTCATCAACTTGTGGACTTACTCAATTTGTTGACAACTCAGCATTACTTGCTTTGAGAGTTTTAGAAACAAAAAACATTCATGAACACAAAAGCTCATTTACATCTTGAGAAAAAAAGAAGAGAAAATTGTAAATATGATAAGTAATATCATGTAAAAAGATAAAAGAGATAAAGAAATGAAAGACGTCAATAATATGTTAGCACACCAACAACACGTGGTCATATATCATTTCCTCTTTTTAGAAAAACAAAAGGCACACCAACAAGAATGATAGGCAAAAATGTTTTATATTTTTCATCTTTATGATTAATAACTATTTTATTTCCTATTTTTAAATGTTTTATAAAAAATGTCTAAATTTAAAATAAATAAAATTAAAGTTTGTAATATTTATATTCAAATGTTTTAATTTTTTAGACAAAAACTGTATCAATAGAGACAAGTTTACGACAAACATTCTCTTCCCCTCAGTATATGATTATTTTTAATCAATGTTTGGTTTGAAAATTATTTTATAAAGAAGAATAAAAACATCGCGATTCTTTTTTTACTTTTTAATTATATTTAAATATTTGTATTGAAATTGGTGAAATTTTTCATAACCTCCTGTTTAAGTATTTGAAAGTAAGAAAAGTAAAACGGAAGAATAAAATATTTTCTCAAATCAAACATGTTTTAAGGTTTTAATAGGGAAAAATTACATTTTTAAATATTCCTACATTAAAATATTAAATAATTTATGTTTGTAATATTTTAAATTACTTATTTTTATTTAATATTTTTTATATATATAGTATTAGAAGGACTTCTTATGAATTATTATCGAAGAATATACGACATTATTTTTAGGATGATTATTTCAAATAAATATGAGTAACTTATGTTATTATATTCTTTTTGATGAAAATTTTATTGAAAAATTTCACAACATTCCTATAGGAAATTGGGAGAAAATACAAGTTATTTAATAAAGTTCATATAATATTCACTTAATAATAAATAATGCTTTGGACAAATTGTACATGTTACTTTTTGTTGCAAGCATTAAATGTCAAGTAAAGATAACTTTTTTGCACCTTGTGGGGTTTTTACAAAATTGTCTTTTTTTATTTGTTTTTAATTTTTCCTTAAAGTTATGTATCCATTTGTAACATATTTAAAAAGTACTCTTACCCAACGAGTCTAGCTTGGGATGACCAGCAATATTAATGGTGGCGGTTAATTCACTATGATGACTCTATTGTGGTTAAAGTAGTATTTAAAGCAAAATACTACCCCAACTTTGATGTGGAGGAGGAGAGTCCCAATTTGTTTCTTTGGCTTAGTAATTTATGCAGTTCTGTGATAATGATGATAATTCTGCCATTGTGTTTGAGATCCTCAATAATATTTGGAGTAGTAGGAACCTGGAGATTTAATTTCCAAAACAAGCATTTAGAATTTAAAGTTGATTTTGTTTTCATCAAAGAATTCAAATTTAAATTGATTTCTTTCACCATTAAAGAAAGTTATGAAACTTTAAAGAATTGTTTAGAATCTTATGAAATTTTATGGAAGCATATAAATTATGCGAATACTTATAGAATTTGTTGAAGATTATTGAAAAAACTTGAAAAATCAGAAGATTTTTGTTCTTATCCATCAAAGTTATTTTAAGTTATCATTCTTATTTATATATGTGTGTGTTGTATAATTACTAGAGTTTGTCAAGTTCAATTTGAAATCTTAAAAGTCATAAAGATAGTAAAAAATTGTAACTTGTACGTGATTATTATAAATTGGTAAGTTTAGCCTGAATTCTTCTATGTAGTGAAAGTAAGGAAGTGAAGAGAAAAAATGTGTAGAAAAGTGAGAAAGAAAATGTTGAAACATGTGAGAGAAGAAAAGAGATTTAAGAGAAATACAAAGTTTGAGTTAGTATTATAACACTTGTATTTTATTGTTATAATATTTTGTTGTTGAGTGAAATTTTAATTTAGTGTAAGTTTTTCTTCTATTTTTCTAATTCCATTTCCAACACAAACAACAGTGCCTCAACTTCTTGTCAGAACTCTCTCGACATCTAAGGTCAAGATGGTAAGGGCACAGGGATGGGAGCCATTTTTCGGGGCTGTCATGAACAGGTGCTAGCAGCAGCTACTTGTGTGAATCACCAATGTTTTGCTCCGAAAATTGCAGAAGCAATGGCCTTCAGATGGACTATTCAACTAGCTCAGCAACTCTCTCTGCGTATACAACCTACGTTTTGAGACTCATTGGCAAGAACTCTCTCTAGCTTGGAAGGATGACTGTGTGGATAATGTACATATATACTTTGACGGTATTCCGCAAGATTATAAGTATCTTTTGGGATATAGAAATAGTTCATGCCTTGTTCATACTAGAAGGACATGAAACATTGTTACAGATAGTCTAGTTGGGATTGCTTCTTCTTTTGCAGGATGACTTTCTTTAAACTTTAACATAAATGTTTTTTATATAAATATTTTTTTAGAAAACTGATTTGTTTCTTAAAATAAATTAAAAAATTATTATTTTTTAAGTAGAAATAATTTAAATAAATACACTAAAAAATATAAAACTGCTTATTTTATTAAAATAAATATTTATTTCAATAAATAAATTTAAATAATCTCACTCTTAGTCAGAATTAAAGATATTCTCTAGCCTCTTTAGTTTCCTTTCTTAATATATCATGGACTAAAAAAATGTTTAGTCGAATTGATTGAATATAATATCTGAATTATTATAAATGAGTCTTGTAATACTTATTTTTAATTTCTACTTATTACCAAAATATTAAAAAATACTTAAATAAAATAATCAAGTGATTATATTTTGAGAATTTTTTTAAAATTAAAAATAAGACCTAATTTATGTTAGTTTACAATTATTTTTTCGTGGTAATTAAAAAAGACTTTTTTTATTGATCAGAAGCTAAAATAGCCAAGTTCTATACATCCTTCAAAGCAACTGGAATTCGCAAGTCTCTTTGTAAACAACGATTTTGCAGATGCCATATTGGAACATATCTTCCTGCAACCCCTTCTTCCATCCTCGGGCATCCTCCACAATTATAAAAATTACCCATTTTAAAAAATAATTGGTTTCTGAGAAATTACAGAATAGCTTTTGATTTTAATTATATTTTAAATTCTTTTGACTTCTGATTAATTTGATAAGTTGAAACAAATACAACAAAAACTAAAAAAAAATAATTATTTTTTAAAAAATTATGAAAACCGTAGCAAATGCGAGATCATACTGATCACTAAGATCGGCGATTTGAGCAATTTATACGAGATCATAAGTTTAACTTTATTGTTGCCATTATAAGGTTACTACCAAAATAAAGTTACTAGAAAGTCAAGAGATATATATTAGAATGCATTTTTTTAACATAATAATTTAATGGTGAATATTTACAAAATTAATTGGTTAACAGAGTAAATTGGCAGAAATATTTTTAGAAAAATGTAGTGTAGAATAGTTCATAAAAGTGGTGTGGAGTGTTTAATGAAGACATTCTCTTTCTTGTTCATTTTAATTAGTATTGTAGGATGATGTAATGTACCAGAAAAATGTTTAATTGTATATAACTAAACTTTATAATAAATATTTTAAAATATATAAATTATATTATAATCAAGGCTAAATTATCTTTTCGTCTTTCTATTTATTTATTTGGAACGATTTGGTACCTTTATGTAAATTATATTATAGTTTAGACTAATATATATATATATATATATATATATATAAATTAATAGTTTTTAAATATTTTTTGAATTAAATATGATTAATATATTATTTATTTTAAATTATATAATGAAGCAAAAAAAATTAAAATTGTATAAATAAATTAATTATAAAATTGTAATGTACTTCACGTGGATTTCCATTTACCTAATAAAACTTATGGGTTAAATTGGGTCGGATATTTATGTAGTTTCAATGTTAAACCTAAAAGAAACCAAGAAGATTGTAAATGAGTTGAGTCAATTGATATGAACATTTAGTTTTTTTTATTTTATAAAAATTAAAATTCAAAAATTTAATTTTATCTTAGCTTTACATATAAATAATAACTAAATATTCTCTAAATTAGGAAAATATTTGATTAATAAAATAAATTATTTCAATATTAATATAATATTTTATTTTAATATAAATAAATTATTATTAAAATAAAATATTATATTAATATACGAAAACATAAACAAAATCAAGATAAAAAAGAAATATAACAATTAAAAAAGAGAAAAAACTTCATGATATATAAAAAATTAGAAGAAAATGTGCTTTTTTATATTTTTAATATAATAAATTAATATTATAAATAAAATATAATAATTTAATAATATATAATAAAAAATTAATTATATGTCAATCATAGGTTCTAAACACAACGTCCATTACCAACATTTATTAACATATTTGAATAGAATAAGTCGAATTTGATTCAAAGCCTAAAAAATCTAAAGTGAACTAATTAGGTTGATTTGAATTTGCGAATTATCCGTATTTTTGTAAATATCTTTAGATAAAACTTGCTAATAATGAAGATTGGTTTTAAAATCTTTAAATCATTTTTTTTTAAATTTTGAACTCAAACTTGTCATGTATTGAGACATGAAGAGTTTGTTTGATTGTTAAAACTATGATACTGGACAAGACAAGGAAAAAAAACAAGACAAAAACACATGTTACTGGACAATTTTTTTATCATGCGCACATCATCATTTGACAAATAATATTTTTACTAGCATCTTTTAATTCAGAGGATTGTTTTTGGACTAATGAAATACTAGCTCTAAGTCGGCACACAGAGAACGTATATATATATAAAAGCTCTTAAACCCTAAAACCCCGCACGAACTCAAACAACAGCAGAGAGCTTTCCCGGACACGGAGACTGATTCACCGCCGAAGACCAACACAAACCGCTCACTAAGCTGCGAACGGTGGAATTGATTTGAACTGCGATGAACACTCAATCACAACCATAACCTTCTCTAATTAACTTAATCACTTTTGTTTTCTTTCGTTGGTTTTCGATTGCGTTTTGCTACTTGAAGCCAAAGGGAAAACTAGCTCTCTTAAGTCGATAGTAGTTTTTCAATATATTTTTCTTTTTATATATATAATACTCTTTCACTGTTCATCTTATAGATAAGAAGTGTTTTAGCTTCAAATGGCGATTGACGGTAGTTTCAGCCTTCATTCTTCGCTACGGAGGTTCCTCGATCGTTGCCCGAAGCTCCAGTGTTTTTCGCCGCTTGAGTCGCTCGAACGAATGGTACTGTTTCTTCAATTTTCAATACTTTCTTGCTTTTCATTTCATTCAAATTATTGATGATTATCCATACCAAAAAAATTGCATGTGAAGAGTTAATTCATTTCAATTGCATTTCAAACACTCTTGAGTTTTGAAATGGCTTCGTCCTAACACATGCTCTTATTATTGGAATCTTTTTGAATGAGAAATGCTAACACCAAATTTTCCAACATACCCTTTCTTTTACCAGAACTTGTTGGAAATCATAAAATGGTGTGGGTCCCAGACCTTCACGATTTTTTAGTCTTAAATAAACTTTAACCAACAAAGAAAAACAGTCTCCTTTTTGAATTTTATTGTTATTTTTATTTGTGTTTTTTCTTGTGTACAGGGAGACTTGGTGACAGAAGAGGAAGTAGTTAATGTGTTAGTGGGGGTGTTTCTGCACCCCAGTTATACAATTCCGTTGACTGGGTGTTTCCGACCAATTGCTCAACATATTGTAGATAAAGCTGTTGCTTTGCTTCGTCTTGTGCCAAATTTGAGATCTATTCCTAAAGGTACTGCTTGTGAAGATGATCGTGACAGAGTTTTGGATCGAGTTGTGAATGTCATAGAGTTTTATAGTCAACAGGGAAGGGGTCTGGATCTTCACGAGCTTGCTTGTCTAGCCTTCTGCCGCGCTCTTGACATGGGTCCTTTTCTGCTGAGGTGGATATCTTCGACGAGCCTTTTTCTATCTATTTTTTTCGTGCTTTATATGTCTTTCACTGCCGTGTTCTATCATAGGTGATATTCTTATGCTTTCAGTAGGAAGATGGTTATTAGCGTTGATTATTATTTTAAAAAACAAGGAGGGCAAAATGTGTCTTTTATACTTGCTTTCTTTGTTTCCTGAGTGGTTTAGTGCTAGATCTTATTTAATGACAAGTCTGCAGATACTTCCCTAAATGTTATAATAGAACTGTCATAATAGCTATTATGTGACAAATTTATATTTCAAAAACAAAATATAGGTATATTTGTGTGTGGAACTGGATATTACCGTATTAATGGCTTCATTTCCATTTCTATATCTCTTGCTTGTACCTTTTCATAGGAGCATGTAACCTATTTTTTGCAATTTAATCATTCTCTTTAATGATGAAGAGGATGTGCATGTGTAGAGATAATGTTTATGTTAATTTGGATGAATTCTTCCATTTTGTCCTAAATAAAAAAAGAATGTTGTACTCACCCCCCAGCAACCCCATTTAATCATTGTGAAGAATTAGAAAAAATGTAAAAAAGAAACATTAAAAGGGGATAAATGTTTTCCAATTCTGAATTTCCAGCACAAGGAAATGGTACTTCAATAATTTTTTTCTTAAATTTACATTATAATTCACTGTCTGCTCTGAATCTTTGCATAATTATAAAGAGTATAGTGGTTTGAGCTATGTTTTGTGGTATTTAGTTATCATCTATTTTCCTATCTACACAAATGGCATGTCCTTTTCATAATGGATGATGCTGGTTTCCTGTCAAAATTTTTAATAACACTATGTGATCATCTTTGCTGTTTGATGCAGTTCTATATTAAGCTATTTCAATTTTGCTCCTGCTCCATTTGAAAGATTTTTAGTGAAACAATTTACGGTCAGTACTATTCTTGTAAAGATTTTTTGAGAAATAACTTTGAGACATGCTTCTGCATATTGCCAAGTAATATGATATTTTTTCAGGTTGAGACCCGTGAACTTCATGTTGCCCAAATATCATACCGCCTCCTTCTAATGGAACCTGAAATATTCTCTAAGCTTTGGGACTGGTCTTGTTTTCTGGACCTTGTAAAAGACACACACAAACCAGATCTTACATGGTGTGGGGTGCAAACATTACGAGTTCTGCTCAAATTAGGTTACAAAGCTACTGAAAACTTAAATATTGGAGCCGAGGAAGCATTTTCTTGTCTATTGCGGTCAGTATTGTTTACTTGTTTTCAGCTGTATATTGTACTTAAAATGTAGTGCATGTTTAATTACAATCTTCAACTTGCCATATTCAGTTGGGAAGAGTTCTGTCAGGACACATCACTAGAGAAAGCTGGTTGGTATGTTAAGCCAATAGCAGACATTATGTCTGATTCTCTGGATAACAGAATGGATTTCAAGAATGAAAACTGTTTAAAATCCTTTGGCTTGAATAATCAGCCTGTTAGTTCACGAAAGCTTCTTGAGTTGCAACCGCGTTTTAAGAGTCAACGGCTTACTACCAGGTAGAGCTTATTTTATTTGGATTAGAAACTGATTTTTTTGACTTGTATTGGCATTTTGGTTTTTAATACTATTCACTTGCTTACTTTTATAGTGCTTAAACTTTCTTAAATGTTCCTCTATGTTTTTCCCTTGGTTTATATCTTGTAGCTTCTCTTTGGTAACTCCTACTATTTCACATTTCCTATTTCATTTTGGATTACCACTTGATTTTTGATATCTTTTTGTAATTTTAGGGATGATGTATCAGTAAGTAATACATTCGTATTTACCTCAGCTGTGAAAAGAAGTTATGATAGAGTTCTTTTGGCGGTGAGTCAGAAGTGGCCTGTTCTTTTATATGGTCCCTCTGGTTCTGGAAAATCTGCTCTCATTGCCAAGCTGGCTCAGGATAGTGGAAACCAAGGTATGCCTTAATATTTACTGTTTGTTGTTTGCCCTTGTTTGTAAATTGATTGCACTTATAGAGTTGAAGGAACATATCTTTTAGTTTTTTTTTTTTTTTTTGATTGGGGGTTGGCTGTGTGGGTTGGAGTGTTGGTAAACTAATTGTCATTACATGCTTCATGGAAGATGGTAACCATGATTGGTTTTTATCACACTATAGCCGTGTTGGTTCATGCATGCTTGTTTTCTGAAATTCATCGTTGTAACTTCTATGAGCACTTAAATGCAACTAGGAGTGTTGAGATATGGCTCTGATACCAACTTGAGAACAGAGAAGAAGATATGAATAACTGTGTTTTCTAATTTATTCGTGCTGTAAAAGGGGTACCCAAGAAGATAAGGAAAAGATAAGCTAAATCTTAAATAAGAAATGCAAAAGCTTAAGCCTTTTTCCTATACAACAAATATCCTAAAAAAACGCCTATTAAGATAAATACAAAGTATATTTCCTACATCTGCAACATAACAGAATCCGAGCTATATCTCAACAAAGAGAAAACACGGAAGTTGATGTGATATCTTGAAGTTGGAACATCAAATATGCCATGCACTTGATATGTGCTAGTTTGGTTTACAAGTTTTTGTTTGTTTTCCTTTATTTTTTATTTAGTATATGTAGCATCTTTACTGTGAATTATTGTTTGTTTTGTTATATGATAAATTTTCATGTGGCAAAATGGTGCGACATGAATGGAGGCTGCATGTCTTCTTTTCTGTTTACTTTTATGGTGGTGTCCTTAGTGATAATATTTCTGGAGCATGAATAAATGGGCTTCACAAAAGGAGTTAAAGTGGGATCAGAGGGAATTGTTGTTTTTCTTTTGCAATTTATTAATGATACCATTTTGTTTTTATATGAGGATACTAAGAGCTTTTGCAATGCCCTCTGTTAGGATATAAGGAGAAGTGGGAGTTAGTTAAGACAGTTGAGATATTAAATTAGTTAGTTAGGCGGTTAATGAGTTAATATAGGAGGATGATCTTTAGCTCTTTGTGAAGGGGAAAACCTTGGAGGAGATATAGGTTTGTATGATAAGTAAGTAATGCCAAGTTTCAAGTGGATACTGCTCTTTGCCATTAGAGCATATCGTCTGAATTTCATGCGTCTTAGGTTTGTGGACCAATTTTTGAGGATTAATTTTCTTGGTTTTGGTAAAAGTGGAGGCTAATTTTTTGTTGCAATTTGCAAACCATGCTATAATGTGTATTTAGTTAGTGAAGGAACTATTCTATTCAAGGAGGTTGGTTGTATCACTTGACTTGGAATAAGTTTAGGTGGTTGGTATTTATTTGGTGCAAAGCTCTTTGCCTTTTTTATAGGGTTTCGTTGGAAAGTTGCTTTAATTGCAGTTACCCCTAGCCTGCCTTAGTATGGCCTCATTGGGGTGTTGCCTTAATTGCAACATCAAGGGTGCTGTATTGTCCCACATCAATTAGAGATATGACTTTGGTAGAGCTTATAAAGCTCAGGCAGTTGTCACCTTACATTTTTATTTTGTGGAGTTGAGTTGGACCTTCAGTCCACATTTTAACATGGTACTTGTTTGTTTGTTTGCGGTGGTTTGCTATCGTGGGAGGAGCAACCCTTTTTTGCGTGGGTGAGATTGAGGTGTTCTACAACTTCTGGTGAGGCAGAAAGAGTTAAAGAGAAAAAGAAAGTGAAAGAGAAAGACACTAGAGTTTTTTTTTTTTTTTAATTCTATTTGATTTTTTGGTCATTGTGGGTTGGGTATTGTTTTTTTGGGTTGAAGTGGGTATTGGGCCTACATTGGCCACTCTTAAACCAAACAATATCATATGTATATATATATATAGTGGCTATCCCGTTATCTTCTATATTGCTATGACATTTCCTTGAGGTTATCATCAGCTTCGGTATGGTGGAGAGACTTATCTTTGGCTTATGGATCTGTACAGCTTGATGGTTGGTTTTTTAGTGGACTCACATGGAAGATTGGGTGTGGAAGCAAGGTACTCTTTTGGGAAGACTCGTGGAAGGTAGACCGGACTTCATTGAAGGATACATATCCTAGACTTTTTCAGATTTCCCAACAAAAACATTTTATTCAGCATATGGGCAATCAAAATCAAGACGGGTGGGAATGACAATTACAATGGAGAAGACCTTTTAGGGAGAGTGAGATTCAGCTGGTAATAAGATTCTTGGAAGATATTCAGGGGCTGCCAATTAATCAGGAGCAATCAGATTCATGGATATGGACGGGAGAATCCAATGGAAGTTACTCGGTGAAAAGTGCCTATCACTTGCTTAGCGGGGAGGAGGATAGACACTCTCAGGATGAAGTCTTTAAGATTCTTTGGAAGCTGAAAATCCCATCCAAAGTAGCATGCTTTGTATGGAGGCTTTTGAAGGATAGACTACCTACAAGACACAACCTTAGGAGAAGAAATCTAGACATAACCGACATTCATTGTCCCCTCTGCAATAACTCCGAGGAAGATGCGTCACATCTTTTCTTTAGCTGTCCTAGTATCTTACCTTTGTGGTGGGAGTCATGGGCATGGGCAAGTCTCATTGGGGTATACTCTTGTAACCCAAAGGAGCATTTTAGACAATCCTCTTTTTGCCATTTACGTGGGAAAGCTTTATCTAGGTGGTTAACTTGGTGGACAGCCTTAACATGGTGTACTTGGAATCATAGAAACCAGATCCTTTTTCATAATGAATCCTTTAACGGCCACAAACTTTTGGAAGATGCCATTTTCTTTTGCTGGTCTTGGCTGAGGAACCTAGAGAATGGTTTTGATACCCCTTTCCATCATTGGTCTAGCAACTTGAGAGAGTGTTTTGTACCTTTGGGGAGGGGTTAATTTACATGTATTTCGTCTTTGGTTTTTTCTTTTTGCGCGATCTGTCAGAACTTCGTCGGCTTTGGTATAAAGCCATCAAAGTTCTGTGTAGATTCCACTGTTTTGTATCTTCAGCAGTACTCCTTGTACTGTTTTATATATATATATATATATATATATATATATATATATATATATTATCTTTGCTGATAAAAAAAAAAAAAATTTCTGGAGGTGGTTGCTTCACGCTAGATATCTCAGTGGTTGTTGTTGGGCTTATTGGGCCACTTGTTATTGGACCTCCTGCATATAGGCAACCTCATCTAGTGGATATAAGTGTTTGTTGTTGTTATTGTTTTATGTTTAGTTGTTTTGTTTAGGAGGATTGCTTATCCTCTTTAGTAATACCTTCTTTTCATCTCAATAAGTGCCTGCTTTATAATGCTTAGAATTTGGAAAAATAATTGTGTATTTTTCAATTTCTATCTGAAGAAGCTCTTGATAACAAGAGCTTATTTTGAAGTAAGAAGTTGAACCAAACGTGCACTAATTTTCTTCTTTTGTGTTGTTTACATTAATAATTTTTTGTGCTCTTATGTTGTTTTGCAGTTCTATCTATCCAGATGGATGATCAAATAGATGGTAGAACATTAGTTGGATCTTATGTCTGTGCAGATAGGCCTGGGGAGTTTAGATGGCAGGCTGGGTCACTTACCCAGGTTTGTTTTGATTGTTTCTATCATATCTAATATTTTATATTCGAACAGATGCATATTTTTGGCTACATGTTCCTAGATAATTGCAAGGCTTCTTATTTTACTTTTGTGTACTATCTTTATCTCAGGCTGTACAGAATGGTTTGTGGATTGTTTTTGAGGATATCAACAAAGCACCATCTGATTTACACTCCATATTAATGCCTTTATTGGAAGGGGCTGGTTCATTTGCAACAGGACATGGGGAGGTGATCACTTTGCACTTCACTTAAAATTATCGGAGTTCAATTTCTTATATATTGTTTTTGCTAATCTAGAATGCATTGTTTCCTTGTCACCATTGCTATCATTGCCTTATTTGCCACCACCTGCATATCTGTTGCCACCACTATTTTCATTGTCTCAAGTTCACACCGCCTCAATTTTGTGACTACTTGCCCTCACTGTGGCTCATATCACCAAATGGAATTAGGAACTAATGAGTGGTTTTGTATATATAAAGATAAAAATGTGGTTTGAACTTGAATTTGAAAACTGAAAATCACAAATTTGAAATTAAAAATCGTAAAACTGAAAACTGGTTTTTACAAATTTCAAAATTTAAAACCATAACGAACAAGGCCTAAAATGATAGCTTGAGGGTCTGTAATTTTTTTTTTTCAATTTTCATCTCTCCTATCTATATAATTCTTTAAAACTTTAAAAAATTGAAAAGTTAAGGGGGAACATTTGGTTTTGGAAAACTGTACCTTTTTTTTTTTTAACTGCAAAAAGTTCCACCTTGCTTTCAAATGTTTGTACAGGACGACATAATGTTTTTTGAAGACAGGATGCAAATTATTTATACAAACTTGTGAAAATTGGAAATAAAGTGATAACATAGTAGTATGAAAATACAAAACATTTTTTCCAGAACCAAACAGCCAAACGCCATAATGAGGTCACCAATTTAAACCAATCACACCAAAGTGGGTAGAGGAGGAAACTTCTGTTGAAAATTATACCTGGATTTTTTTGTTCGGATGCTACAAAATGCTGTGTAGACAGCATGATTTGTTCTCAAGCTGTTGTATTTTTTCTTTTACCTAGAAAATTATCATTGAAATCTGGTTGATTCATAATGATGGAAGAATACTTTGCCATCTTTTGTGGCCCCCAGTTAACCAAAGATCATAAGATATGAATTTTTTGGGGAAAGTGGTGCGCACACGTTACTAGATTACTAAATGAATTTTTTCCTTTCTTATATATATATATGTAGGTATTATCTTTGCTGAGCAAAAGAAAAAGGTATATTAGCCAGCCGATTCCTCTGTATTTGTCACTAATGGTTGAAATATTACATATTTTGCTGGTAGTACCAGAGTACTAAATGAGTTGATTTTATGTCTATTAGCCTGCCATTCCTCTGTATTTGTCACTAATGGTTGAAATATTACATATTTTGCAGGTAGTAAGGGTGGCTGAATGTTTTAGAATTTTTTCAACTATTGCTGTTTCTAAGTTTGACACATCTGAGAGTGCAGGTTTTTTACCTTACCTCTTTCAGTTTTCTTTTTCATTGTCAATTTTTTTCCACATTATTTTGCTGATACTAAGGCACAACGGTAAAGTTATGCCTTGGTGACTTGTTGATCATGGGTTAGAATTTGGAAACAGCCTCTTTGCATATGCAAGGGTAAGGCTGCGTACAATATCCATCTCCCTTACCTTCGCATAGCGAGGAGCCTCTGGGCAATGGGTACGTAGTTTTTTGAGGGTGAGTCCTGGCACAGTGATAGAAGTGGACAAAGATGAAGAGAGAATATAGATTGTATTGAGAACTGGAGCTTCCAACTCCCAAAGCTATTACAAGTGATTTCGAGGATCACCAACCTCCTATTACATTCTGAATGCCTTTCCTACTTATTTATACTTTCGCTCCTAACTAACAGTGTAACTAACAGAATTATTAACCAACAGTGTAACTAAGTATTAGTTACCCCAACAGAAATATGAACTAACAGCTTTCCTTGAATACACATTACCCCATCTCCTATTCCTATCACACAGCGGTAAAGTTGTGCTTTGGTGACTTGTTGGTCATCCGGAAACAGCCTCTTTGCATATGCAAGGGTAAAACTACGTACAATGTTCCTCCCCCTTACCTTTGCATAGCGAGGAGCCTTTGGACAATGGGGTACGTAGTTTTTAGTTTTTATTTTGCTGATACCCATGCCAGTTTGGTAACTAAGGTAATTTAGTTGGTATCCTTTCAAATGAACATTGGTTATAAGAAAGACACCAGTGTACATTGAATAGTTGTTTGAAACATGATGTGTGCATCTTTGAAGGAACTTGATTATTTCAAGTGCTTTGCTTCTCTGGTGTAGATTATGTGTATCTTGGGCGATGCCCTTGAAACAATGTGGAGACAAAGTGTATCATGGCACAGTAAGAGTATGCTTATCTTGGGCTTTGCATCTTTGATTGCCCAGGATGCATGCGTCTTTGTTTCAATGTCCCATAATTGTTTCCCTTTACCATTGGTTTTTTATATGGAGAAAAGATATTGTATAAGGATTTTGGTATACACTAATGGTATCTTTTGATCCATGTGCTACCTCACCTGGTGGGAAAACTTGCTTGTTGTAATATAAATTTCTATTGTACTTTTTTGGATTATAAATGATATGCCATCTTTTGGTACTGGAAGGTCAAAATTCACTTAGTGTCCTTTGGAGAAGAGTAATGATTCCATCACTGGATAATAGAGACTTGCAAGCGATAATCAAAGTAAGGCATCCGGATTTGGAGCTTCATGTTGGCAAACTCATAGGTATTGATATGATATTTTGTTAATCTGTAGTTTCGACATACCTGTTATTGTAAGCAGTTAATATGAGCTCATTCCTTATATTGCTGAAGATATCTATTTTCATTTTTTTTGGCAGAAACCTTTGAAAGGGTTAACTCTATTTCCATGGTTCAAGCGGGTTTTCACCTGGGAAGTTCTGCTTCTGTTTATTGTCCCTGCAGGTTCTCATTAAGGTATTTGAAGTAATAATATTTGGCCTGTGCTTGTTTTGTCAATTTTCTTTAATTGATGTGAATTTTGATTGTCCATTTCAGGGATCTCCTTAAATGGTGCAAAAGGATTGCAGGTTTAGGTTTTTGCTTTGATGGTAGCTTATCAGAAAACCAATGTTTTAGTGTGTATACAGAGGTCTGATTTTTAAGTTCTTTTTATCTCCTCTTTTCCTCATAATATCTTTCCTAGACTTGACTACATGTTTAGCTATTGTCTTGTATCTCAGGCTGTTGATGTATTTGCGTCCTTTTCATCTTCAATTAAAAATCGTTTGTCAGTAATGAAAGAGATAGCAGGGTTGTGGAAAGTACCAGTTTCTGCAGCTGAGACCTTGTATCCCCGTGACAAACCGATAATTCAGGTTTTATCTAGTTAAGTATGAACCTTTGTTTTGTGATTTTGCTACATTAGCTTCTCATATCTGGATGTTAAATGCAGGATTCTTTCACAGATTTAAGAATAGGCCGAGTTTCCCTCCAGTACTCTAAACCATCTGTTAGTATTCATTATAGTCAGTGACAATTTAAAGTTTAAATGATGATACAATATTGGTTAGAGGTCTCATGTTTCCTTGGTATGCTCTTTTTTGTTTCATATGCAGTTGCAACATCATAAAAGGCCTTTTGTTGAGATACGCAGTTCTCTGCATGTTTTGGAGCGTATTGCTTGCTCTGTCAAGTATAATGAGCCTGTTCTCTTGGTTGGAGAAACTGGTACTGGGAAGACTACAATTGTTCAAAATTTAGCTTTAATGCTTGATCAAAAGCTTACTGTTTTGGTATGCTACATATTTCTCTATTATTTTCTATTATTTATAATTGTGATACAGCAAGTGTGTTTGAGTGACAAATGATGGTGGTTTTTTCTCCAGAACCTTAGTCAGCAAAGTGATGTTGGTGACTTACTAGGGGGTTTTAAGCCTATGGATGCTCAGTCTGTGTGTGTCTCCCTTTATAACGAGTTTCTGACTCTCTTTACCAAGACATTTTCTGTAGAGGTATTTCTTATTTTTATTTATATTTTTGTGAAGTTTTTCTAATGGCTTGTTAGTCATGGGTTTGAATCCGGAAACAACCTTTTTGCATATGCAAGGGTAAGGCTGCGTACAATATCCCTCCCCCTTACCTTTGCATAACAAGGAGCCTGTGGGCAATGGGAGACGTAGTATTTTTTTTGGTTGCTAATGGCTCTAATCTGTGCTGCTGTTCAGAATAATCAAGGCTTGATCACTTCTATGCATAGAGTTTTAGAAGATTATCGACAGAAGTTGTTAATTGATAAGAATGGGGAAGCTCTATTGAAAAGATTGCAAATAGAAGTTGGAAAGTCAGTTAAGCTTATACAACCTGGATCTTCCAAAAAGCGTAAAAGGCCATTAGAAGAAGAATTAATCCAAGAGTGGGAGAGATTTTGTATTAAACTGCGTAGTGTCTGTCAAAGTAATCGCTCTTCGGCGATGATGTTTTCTTTTGTTGAAGGAAGTTTTGTAACTGCTCTTAAAAATGGTGATTGGGTTTTGCTTGATGAGGTGAATTTGGCTCCTCCTGAAACCTTGCAAAGAATTATTGGTGTTCTAGAAGGGGAACATGGTGTGCTGTGTTTAGCTGAAAGAGGTGATATGGATTATATACATCGTCATCCAAATTTTCGTATATTTGCTTGCATGAATCCAGCTACAGATGCAGGGAAGCGGGATTTGCCCTTTTCTTTGAGGAGTAGATTTACTGAGTATTTTGTTGATGATGTTTTGGATGATGAGGATTTAAGTCTGTTTATTAGTCAGTTCATTAGTAGTGGCTATATGGATCAACAGTTGGTGAATAAAATTGTGTGTTTCTATAAAGAAGCGAAAAAGGAATCTGAAGAGAGATTGCAGGATGGTGCTAACCAGAAACCTCAATACAGTTTAAGGTCTCTTTATCGTGCTCTAGAGTATACACGGAAGGCAGAGAGAAAATTTGGATTTCAGAAGGCATTATATGATGGGTTTAATATGTTTTTTGTTTCGTTGTTGGATGGATCTAGTGCTGAAATAATGAGGCAAAAAATATCATCTCTTTTGTTAAAAAGGCCTCCAGATGTAGATTTTATCCACTACTTAGATACCTCCAAATGTGATGGATATTCTGGGAATTATGTTCTAACTAAATCCGTACAGGAGCATCTTGGGAATTTGGCACGTTCTGTTCTAATGAGATATCCTGTCCTCTTACAAGGACCTACTTCTAGTGGGAAAACTAGCCTTGTTCGATACCTTGCTGCAATAACTGGTCATGATTTTGTAAGAATCAATAATCATGAACACACTGATTTGCAAGAGTATCTAGGTTCTTATGTAACTGACACTAGTGGAAAGCTTGTTTCTAATGAAGGCGTTTTGGTTAAAGCTGTAAGAAATGGTTACTGGATTGTGCTGGACGAGCTTAATTTGGCTCCATCTGATGTGCTGGAGGCATTGAACCGATTACTTGATGACAACAGAGAGCTTTATGTTCCTGAACTGCAAGAAAGAATTAAAGCAGATCCAAACTTTATGCTTTTTGCCACTCAAAATCCACCTACACTTTATGGTGGCCGCAAAATGCTGTCCCGGGCATTTCGTAATCGTTTTGTAGAGATTCATGTTGGTGAAATTCCAGATAGTGAGCTCAGTGAAATATTGGCTGAGAGATGTAAAATCTACTTTGGTCATGCCAAAAGAATGGTTGAAGTCATGAAGGATCTTCGGTTGCACAGACAGAGTAGCAGAGTCTTTGCTGGTAAACATGGATTTATGACACCTCGGGACTTGTTTCGCTGGGCTGTTTGTTTCCAGAGATTTGGCACCTCTTATGAAGATTTGGCCAAAGATGGCTATTATCTTTTGGCAGAAAGGCTACGGAATGAGGATGAAAAGTCTGTTGTTCAAAAAGTTCTGGAAAATCATCTTCCGGTTAAACTAAACATAAAATTTTTATATGATCAGGTATGGTCCTTTCTTTTCGTGTTTCCTCATTTTTTGCATATCTATGGTTTCTGGTTAGCCAGTGGATAATAGTTACTGTTTACTATTGTGCTGTCCTGGCTTTCTCGTATGCTTAATGACTTTTGGATATTGATTTTATCTAAGTAACCAATATATACTTTATGGAAATTATGGAAGGTTACTCTGTGTATGCTTTCCTTGACCTAGTGTTAAGTAATCAATATTTTATCTTGGATTTAAGTTGTTTCAAGCTAATTGTAAAGTTCTGTCAAATATTACTCCGTATTTTTCATTTCTTTTCTCTTTGTCATAAAAACCTGTATTGCTGATAACAGATCATATAAATTTGGACTTAAACTTTGATTTGATGATGTGCCAGTGTGTGATAATTTCTGATATTTGGGATTGAGTTCTTTGGCATTAGTTTGTAAATTATTCTTTCTCTTCAGATTAAGTTCACATTGTTGTCTGTACAATACCTCAAATAATTGAAGAAGGTTGAACATTAAATATATCTTCATCAAGTATTTTTAACTGTATTTCAGATATTATTTAGAGGTCACTCTTCTTCCAATTTGAATGTTGGTTTAGGAGGTTCAAAGAGTCTAGAAAGGTATGAGCTCATTATTGCCTTTTCCATTTAGTCCACAATCCTTGGTTCAATTCCTCTTACTGATTTTTTTTTTGAAATATATATTCAGTGTACTCTTGACCAAAAGTATGCAGCGGTTATATTTCCTTGTGGAACGCTGCTATAATTTACGTGAGCCTGTACTGCTTGTTGGGGAAACAGGTGGGGGGAAGACTACTGTGTGTCAGTTATTAAGTGCTTGTTTGCAGTTAAAATTGCATACCTTGAATTGCCATCAATATACTGAAACATCTGATTTTATTGGGGTCAGTTTTCTCATGCTTTGTCTTTTAATCATTCTGCAAGAACTCTAAAGAGTGATGCATATATTGCAATTATTAGCTGAAGGTTTAACTAGAAAATGTTTCCCAGGGATTTCGTCCTATTCGAGAGCGATCTACACTGATTTCAAATTACAAAGAGATCATTGAAAAGTTGAAGAAATTAAAGGCTTATAGATGCTTTTCTGAGGACTTAGTGAGTGTTCTTTGTCTTTTTATCCATTTGAGTCATACATAAATTTGTAAGTTCAGTTTTATGCATATATTCATAGTCTTATTTTTGCTGCATTTGGACAGCTTTTCTATGTACACTTGAGTTCTTCATTTCGCTCTTTACCCTTTATGCTAATTAATGTTATTCAGATAAAGCAAATGCTGATTTGTCATTTTCTGCTACAGTCTGTTTCTTCTGACATAAATCATGCTTCTTCAACTCTTGATCTGCTGAATGGTATGATAAGGAATTGTAAAGAAGGTTTGGATGTCAGCAGAGAAGATATTAATGCTCTTGAGCAAATAAATTTAGACCTCAATGTTTTGCATCAAAAGTGGCAGAGCATATTTGTGTGGCAGGATGGTCCTCTTATAAAAGCTATGAGAGATGGTGACCTCTTTCTTGTGGATGAAATATCCTTGGCTGATGATAGTGTACTTGAGAGATTGAATAGTGTGTTGGAGCCAGAAAGGATGCTAGTAAGTTTCTTAAGTTTTAGATTTAGCTTTATAACACTTGAAATAATGAAATCAATACTTCTCTTTCTATCGGTCTTCTGATAACTCTGTGTTTTTAAATAGTGTGAACATATTACATAACCCAAAATGAAAAATGTGTCTGCTCCTTATTTCTGTTTGCCCAAAAGAGGTATTTGGAGGAATGAGGAGGGCAGACATTTCTTCATTGTGGGACATATGTACTCAGAAGTTGGAAATCTCTTTTGAGCTGGATTGAGAAGAAATATTGTAAAGTAGTAGGAATGTTACAAATAAATAGTAAGATAAGATATCCTCTTAAGAAACCAATATAAGGTAGACTAAAGTGTTCAAAGATTAAATATTGAGCACAATCTAAGAATTTTTTTATGTGATCTAGGAACACGATTGTTCCTCACGAACACCATGCTTACTTATTGCTGGTGACATTTTTCTGCATAATATCTTGTCAGCTTTTCGTACCATTTTTTACAGTTATTGAGTGTCTGCTTTTTTGTGGTTGCAGTCTTTGGCTGAGAAAGGAGGGTCTGATCTGGAGAAGGTTACTGCACATTCAAATTTTTTTGTTATTGCGACAATGAACCCTGGTGGCGATTATGGTAAGAAGGAGTTATCTCCAGCACTACGCAATCGCTTCACGGAAATATGGGTTCCGCCTGTTAATGATCAAGATGAGCTTCAAGGCATTGCTATGAAAAGGTATTTTCCATATTAGAGTATCAGTGTATAGATAAATGTAAATTTTATATCCTGCTTATTTGATTTTTTTTTTTTTTGCAGAATTTCCATGTTTAAATTTGCTGGGAACTTAGACCCCACATATCAAAAAACACTTGTTAATGCAATGATAAGTTTTTTTGAGGTATATTATACAGAGATTTACAATTGAAATCATTAATTGTTCATTTTTTGCATGTAAAGTATTCACTGCTGAGCTGATATGGGTGGTGCCGGTTTCCTTTAGTATTGGCATTCTGTGCACTTGTTTCCTATCATAATCAAACCATTCTCTTCATGTGTGCAATATGGGGATCTTGTTCATTTATTAAGGTACTATTTGCTCTGGCTTTTTTAGGCTTCTCTTAGCCTTAACAGAAATGGCCCAGCAAAACACAAGTATGGAGAAGCTAAAAAAAATAGAAGTTTAATAATGAAGGGAAAAAACAAAAAAATGGAGCTTCTGCAAAAGCTGATTTAAGAAGTCTTTGCTTATCTATTTTGAATACATGGTAGCTTCTGCTCCTCCCTCTCTAGTGTCTCTCCCAGACATACTACCTCTGAATCCGGCAATTTTACACAGTAGTCTAGACCAGTACAACAAGTTATCTGGACAAAAATTATAAACAATTTAACTGAAATAGGTTGATGTTGCCACATCACCGAGGGTGACACAGGCACACAGCCACTTGGTCCAAAATTCATTTTCAAGTTGGAGAATGGATATCAATGATTTCCGACTCTTAGGATTTGGGTTTAGGCCCAACTCAACCTTAAAAAATCGGCTTGTGAGTTGAGGGTTGCCTCCCACTTATATACAAGGGTTTCCCAATACCAACTTGCTAATTTGATATTCAAACACTGATCTCGATCAAGTTTTTGGAACAGAATCTGCATCTTCAGATGCGGGGATGTAGGCTAAAGCTAATTCCACCATTTACCATCTCTATTTAGTAGAATTCTGATAGAAACTGGACCAGAAATGAAGAGAAAATAGAATCTGTATTGAGAACTGGAGCTTCCAACTCCCAAACTGTTACAAGTGAATTCGAGGTTCATCACCCTCCTATTACTTTCTGAATGCCTTTCCTAAACTCCCTACACTTATTATACTTTCCCTCCTAACTGTTAACTAATAGTTAGTTGTAACTAACTATTAGTTACCCTAACAGAATTATTAACTAATCAGTGTAACTAACTAAAACAGAAATATTGCTAACTGATTTTCCTGGAAGACACAGTACCCCATCTACTACTCCTATCAAATTCCTATTGATTCTCACATCTTTTATTCAATCATGCTGCCCTCGACTGTTGATTACATGGCTGGATGATTTACTGTTTGTTTACAATCTTGAAGGCCCTTCTTCAAGAATATTCAAGTCTTAAAGTAACCTCTGTAACATTAGACTGTATCCAAATTACCTCAAATTCCTTCGAGCTCGTTCCTGTATTCTGCCTCTGCTTTACTCCTTGACACTATATCCACTAGTTTTTTAATATTTCTTTTTGTCTTTTTGAGTATTCCAACTAGGTTCATACAAATGGTTTACCTGTTGCCACAATTTCATTGGGATATTGAAATATTCAATGACACTAATCATCCTTTGTTTTGTGTCCTAAATTACTGACTTCAAAAAAAGCATTTAGCAGAATTTTCAACTTCCAGGTAAGTTTCTTTTACCATATTCCTCATAGTGATTGCATTCTTATAAAAGAGGTCCAAAAGACCTTAAATTGTATTGAGGTTTCTTGGTTTCCATGTAGTTAGCCATACTGTTATTGTTTTCAGCATCCTGCCTCAGCATTAGTTACTGATTGACTTATGGTGGTGATTTCTAAAATGGGATGGTTAAGGTTTAGAGAAGAGATTGGATTTGTATCATTCTGGGATTGGAGTTTTTAAGTTATCATGTTTGTCATCTCTATTTAGGATTCTGGCCTGGTTGGTGATTTTGGCTATAGATGGTGGGGTATTCTTTTTTTTTGGGTGAACCTGGGGTATCCCTAGCCGAGATATAGAGACTAATTCCTTGAGATACTAAGATCTATTTAAGGGGTTGACTTTTTCCAAAGTTGCTCTTCCTTACACATGGACCTAGAGATTGAACACCTGACCACATGTTTAAGGGGCATAGTTATCTACCAACCATATCACACCACAGTGATGTTGGCCATTGATGGTGGGGTATGATGCCCAATACAAAGCTCAGATATCATGAAGAATTGTGAATTGTTTTCTGAAGTATTAATACCTTCCCATTGATCTGATTTCATATTATACACAAGAGGCTTCCATGAAAACAAGTAGGCAAATATATGCTAATAAACAAGTTATAAACTATACTGAATCTAGAAAAAAAATATCTAACTGGACACAGAATAAAATACATCTTGGGTTAAATAGGTTCGTGTGGCCCCGTAAACAAGGTTTGCTTCCAACATCTATTAATTCCTACAAATTTACTTGCTTCCGCTTCTTTTCTTTCACAACCTTTGTCATGATGTGTTGCTATCTAGGTTTTCCATCAGATGTTCTTTTAATATTCTTTCACATTACTTTTGGTTAGAGTTGTGTTTTGGCTTGTTTTTGGGTACCTTTGGTTTTTTGTTGGAATTTATCTTGTATATTATAAAAGGGTTTGATGAATTTGCTTTTGTCGTTTTATGAGGTTTTCCTGTGCTTCTTCCATGTACTTCTCTTCTTTATCTTGATATTTGTCTTCACATTCTACAAAAAAAAAACTTGTGTGTATTTAGGTTCATGCTTTGTATTATTTTAGCATGTAGCTACAATTTTGAATTGTTGAAGATCAACGCAGAATCAACAGATTTTGTTTGTACAGCTCATTAGGATTTTATGTACATAATTATTAACTGTCATTTCTGTCTTTACCATATTCAGAATTAGCATTTTTAGGGAGATCAGTTCCCCTGATTTCTAGGCTAGATTATTGCTCTTATTTCTGTCCTGGGCATTCTATATATACCTCCCATGTACCATTCACAGATTCAAGGAAAATAAAACCTATTTCCACATGAATAATACTATTCCACTGTTATGTGCTACTTTCTGCTAATTCTTTGATCTATGCTTTTCAGTGGTACAATAAATTGCATTCAGGGAGAATGCTTACAGTGAGGGATCTCATTTCTTGGGTTGACTTTTTTATTGCAATGGAAGAAAGCTTAGGACCTATACATGCACTTCTTCATGGAGTATTTCTTGTTTTGCTTGACGGGTTAAGTCTAGGTATCATCTTTTTGTTAATGATTTTCATTTATTCAACTTCTCTCGTTTCTTATATAATATCTGTATATTTTGATTTTATATTTATTACATACTGGTATATCCTGGGTAAAAGAAACCAACCCAAATAGATGAACCAAGCAAGTTAAGAAGGATTGGCACCTTGATGTTGGCTCTTTGCAACTTGGGGCTTTAGTATGTTCTAAGGGTTGGACACGTGTTAAAAATGTAGTATTCTGCCCAAGAATAATTTCAGTCTTTTGTGTTTGGGTTAACAATTTAATTAAATTCTATTTTTGAGCTTAAGTTATTGTTATGTTTCCGGATCTATTTTTAAATGAATTCTACAATATTGTAACTTTTAAAATTTAACATATAAATTGAATATTTGTTATAATTGTTGTGGTTGTAGTATTGATAATGGGTATTAGGGTAATGCTATGGTGGTAATGAAGATGAATTTATACTACCTCCCGTCCTATATATAAGAAACAATTACCTAATTCATCAAGACCAATAAAAGTGGTTAAATTGGTTAATTTATCATAAATTTTAAATTTTATTTCGAGACTACCCATGACATTAAATGGTTTAAGAGGGTGTTATTTTTTAAAATATTATTTTTCTACCAATGAGTATACCTTGTTTGTTGGTAGCTCAATAAATGCACACCCATTTTCATAGGGAAATGAGTGTATATGATTATAGGCCTCGCAACTAATTAGGGGTAAAAAGGAAATTTAACAATGAAGTAGTCCTATGTTTCTTATAATTAGGACCGAGAAAATGTTGTCTTTTGTCTCTTATATATAGGATCGGAGGTAGAATTATTGTATTATGTCATGGACCAACTATAGTTAAAGCTTAAAGCTGTTAGATGAGTAGACTAGAATGATTTTATATTACATCTTAGAATTCGGGGTTAAGGCCAAACTTGACCCCACAAAATGGGCTTGTAAGGTGACGAATGCCCAAGCTTTATAAGCTCTTGTTAAGCCATATCTCTAGTCAACGTGGGACGAAACCACCACCGAGCTCCCAATGAGGCTGCAAGTAAAAACGGGCTAGGAATGAGTGCAATTAAGGCAACTTTTTCCAATATATCAGTACTAGTTTTCCATTGCATAAATCTTCGATTATGAGCTCCCAAAGTTCCTGAAGCAGAAACACTGTTCAAACTTCAAACACATCCCAGAAGTTGTGTAGACATGAAGTAGATCTTACTGTATGTTTTACTAACTGTTGCTAAACTTTTATCAGGGACAGGACTTTCAAAAAGGGATGCTGCAGAGCTAAGGGAGAGATGTTTATCCTTCCTTCTACAAAAGCTAGGGGTATGTTTCTCCGCTCATTATTCATCATTTATGCTCAATGTTGGAATTGGGAGCATTTTATGATTATTACTCTTCCAAATAGCTTAATTATTGTGTTTAACTGCGTTCAATGTATCTTAGGAAGAAGTGATTTTAATTGTTCTTTTGAAAATAATAATAGTTAATTATCCTTGTATAAGTAGATCATATGCAAGCCTAAGAGAGCAGTGATTTCTTGGGTTCTGTTTTTCTGGATTTGGCTATGTTTGTCATTGTTTGGTTAAGTTGGTTTTTATCAAGGTGAAAGCTTACTCAGCTCTTGGGGGGATTAGATGATTTACAACACATGCATAATGAGCAGTATCAATTATTACCCATTATTATTATTATTATTCTAATTCTAATTAGTTGCTCACTCACTTGGTATAAGTACTTACTTGCGTCGGCTGTTTACAGTGTTTTACCACAATTCCTCCTGATGTTCAATAACACACAACACTGTCTAGCTACCAGTCTTGTGTTAAATAATTTCGATAGAAATATAGCACGATAAAGAAAAATTTAGCAGTGAGAGAGATCAGTGTGTCGAATAGCTGAGAAGAGTCAATTATGAAGAGTAAATTATGATCGAGAGATGGATATTAGTATTTTTGTGAGCAGTGTACATATATCTAACTGCTGACTTAGCTGTTAGTTATAACAGTTGACAGAGAGCTAATCTGTTACAACATCTATAAAAAGTGTAAATTAGCAGGAAATATATAATGCACAAGTATCTCTAACAAATTTGTTTAAATTTCTCTTATGAGGCTAGGTTCAGTTATATCCTGAGTGTGGGGCAGTTCTTACGAATGCCTCTATGTTTATAATTTTATTGTGTAATTTGTTGGAGTGGAATGCTCATATTAGTATTTTTATGAAGTGTTGGCCAAGTTGGAAATGTTGACTAAATTATTCTTACAGGTTGATGAAAGTAATTCAAACCTTTCAAGAATTGGAAACTATGGTTGGGGTGAATTTGGCACCACCATGGATGTGTCGCATAGTGATGATTTATTTGGCATTGATGCATTCTTTATCAATAAAGGTAATAATGTGATGCTGCTCCGACTTAGTTTTGCATAAATATTATATCTATGTTTGATAAACTAGTATTTCTTGTAATGAATAATTGTTTTGTTTATTTATTTGCATTTAGGATTTTTAATAGGATTAACTTTCTTCCTGCTTTTTATTCTGCTTTACTGTAAATTTTCATAAAGGTTCATCACATAAAAAACAGCTAGCTTTTTATGGCCGGTTCGCAACTCCTGACGCCAACCCTCCTCCTTTATCCTGGCTTGGGACAGGCCATGCATGCATACACACATGGGCGGAGTTAAGGTGGATGTGCGGATACACGAAGATGGAGCGGAATGCTGGCCAGCACATAGGCAACATGAGCATAAAATAGAGGTAGCAGAAATGAGGATGTTAAGGTGGATGTGCGGATACACGAAGATGGATAAGATAAAAAATGAGGATATTCGACGAAAGGTATCAGTGGTACCAGTATGTGAAAAGATGAGAGAGCATAGATTGAGATGGTTTGGGCATGTTATGAGACGACCATTAGATGCTCCTGTTAGAACAAAAGTATGTTACCAAGAGTTAGATACAAAGAGAGGTAGAGGTCGACCAAAACTTACCTGGGGAAAGGTAGTTAAACAAGACCTAATGGAGTGGGATTTAGATTGGCGGACGGTATGTCTTAGGACGGAGTGGAGAAAAGCTATAAGTCTGATGGAGGGTTAAACTCTTTAGTAGTTCTATGTTTCAGTTGTTCCCTGTTTTAATTCTTTGCTTCTTCTTTTCTCTTCTCCTCTCACCGTTCTTTTATTTTAACTCTGTTTCTCTCTTTTGCTTTTTTTCGATTTATCATTGGGTTCATCTACCACCGACCCCAATTAATTTGGGTTAAAGGTGCTGTTGATGTTGATGTTGATGTACTGTAAATTTTACTCTCCTAATACTGCCATGCTGGTTGTCTCTTGTGTTTATTTTACTTTGCTTTATACTTTATACCTATAGGTATTGGCATTTGTGAGGATGGTGGGTTTGAATTCAAGGCGCCTACTACTTGCAGGAATGCTCTGAGAGTTTTGCGGGCTATGCAGCTTCCAAAGCCTGGTATGTTTCTTCATTTACATTTGGATTTTTTTTAATTATCACAGAAATTTTGCATTTAAATTATTAGATTTCTTAGTTTTAAATGATTGTTCGTTTGCAGTTTTACTGGAAGGTAGCCCAGGTGTTGGGAAAACTAGTTTAATCGTTGCCTTGGGAAAACGTTCTGGGCATAGAGTGGTACGAATAAATTTTTCTGAGCAGGTCAGTAATATGTTTTTAGTTGATCTTTATCTTGTAGCACTTGTTATTTGCTGTAATATTTTGTTTAACTCTGTTTCTGTCACTGCGAAGTTCTTACTTTAAGCATATTTTTTGTGCAGACTGATATGATGGATCTGTTAGGGTCTGATTTACCTGTTGAAAGTGATGAGGGAATGAAGTTTTCTTGGTCTGATGGGATACTATTGCAGGTTTATTTGTCTTATTATGTAACATATCATGTTAATCCTAGCTTTTGATATGTATTTAATTTCCAACTTATTTCTGCAGGCCCTGAAGGAAGGCTGTTGGGTTTTGCTGGATGAGATTAATCTTGCTCCACAATCTGTTTTAGAAGTATTTCTCTCATCAATCTTAATCCCCATTTGTTCCTCATTTATTTTCCTTTATAAACCTTAATTATTGCTTCTTGCTTTGTTTCCTCTTTCTATGTTTTTTTTGTTGTAACACAGTTCTTTGTATCAGGGTTTGAATGCTATTCTGGACCACAGAGCTGAGGTGTTTATACCAGAGTTGGGTAATACTTATAAATGCCCACCATCATTTAGGGTTTTTGCTTGTCAGAATCCATCACATCAAGGTGGTGGCCGAAAAGGCCTTCCAAAGTCATTTCTTAACCGATTTACCAAGGTATGCTGGTAATATGCTATTTTTGTATTTATTTTGAGCCTCTCAAAGTTGAAAGATGGATGTTCAAGCAAGCTAACCTGAGGAATCCAAAGTTTGAAATCCTCTATGTAGGAGTTAGATTCACGTATTAACCTAAAGGGACACTAATTAGCTTTCTGTTTTGCTCTGTTTAATAAAGGTGTCCTGTTTCAGAGTATTATTCATCTATGGTCTATGATAAATATTGTCAGTCAAATATTTTTCTTTTGTACTCGATATGCAAGATTTATCAAATCTGTGTTTTTTGGTTGTTGACTATAGGTGTATGTTGACGAGTTAGTTGAGGAAGACTACCTATCTATTTGTGAATCAAAATTTTCGACTATACCTAGAACTTTACTCTCAAAGTTAATCTTATTCAATAAAAGGATGCATGAAGACACAACAGTAAATCAAAAGTTTGCCAAAGATGGCTTCCCGTGGGAGTTCAATCTTCGTGATGTATTTCGGTCTTGTGAGATAATTGAAGGTTCTGTCATTCATATTCCTTGCACTTTTAATTTGACTGTGCTGTTTTTCCTGGTTTCTTCTTTTTATTTCTAATATTACATATTCCTTTTTCATGCTGAATTGCTGATATTTCCTTATATTCAATTTAGGTGCACCAAAGTACTCAGGATTATACTCCTTCTTGAACATTGTTTACATTCAGAGAATGCGTACGGAATATGATCGAAAGGAAGTTTTACGAGTTTTCAAGGAGGTATTTGAGGTGACACCGTTTATAAATCCATATCCTCGCATTCAACTCAATTCACATCATTTAATTGTGGGGAATGTTACTATTAAGAGGAATCATGTCCAATTAACTATGTCCTCAAGCAAACAGCTCCTGGTGCTGCCTGAAATTCGTCAAAGTTTGGAAGCTGCTGCTCAATGTGTTGAGCGTCAATGGTTATGTATCTTGACTGGGCCATCTTGCTCTGGAAAAACTTCATTGATAAGATTACTTGCTAACCTAACGGGCAATGTGCTAAATGAAGTAAATCTTTCATCTGCAACTGATATATCTGAATTATTAGGATCTTTTGAACAGTATGATGCCTTGCGTAATTTTTCCAAAGTTGTTGCTCAATTTGAGTGCTATGTTAATGAGTACATGAGTTTGCAACTGGAGACTTCAAATGTAGCAATTTTCAGGGAAACAGATTTTTATATCAGATGGATGGCTTTCCTTTCTGGATTGAAATTTGACAGCTTGTCATCTTCTGCTACAAATTGTTTGGAAAACCTATGTTCTCTCATTGGACAACTAAAGTTGCAGATACAAAAGAATTCTATTCCTGTATCTTACTCAATCCATGAACTTGATTTGGCCATGAAGACAATTTTGAAGATGAAAGCAGATGTTGTTTCAACCAAATTTGAATGGGTTACAGGATTGTTGATCAAGGCTATTCAGCAAGGGGAATGGATTGTCTTGGAGAATGCAAATCTATGTAACCCCACGGTATATAATATGATGCATATATTGAATAATATTGTGCAAATTCATGCATTTAAAAGCTTATTTTGCGTTTGCCTAAACAAAGTCATTTTTATTCTCTGTAGTTTGTATGCATTGTGTATGAACTTCACTAACTGACTAATCTATCTTTGTTCTCCCTTTCTGTGAATGTGTTGTATCTGTGAATAGAAGTTTGCGTCAAGCACATCTGGCTCATTACTTCCATAATCAAACTTTTATTCCTAGATCTATAGTTTTCCCCCAAATAAACTAGAATATAAACCATTGGGTGATATGGTTTTTCTTGTTTAATTTTTCTGAAATTTGGCATGCAAGATCTGCAATGTAGCACTTGGATTGATCTAATGTTTTTTTTTTTTCCTGAAGTTATTGAGCAATGCAAGTCTGTAAATTGATACTTTTAGTTATTTTTTTACTTGTTTTTGTTGCTAGGTTCTTGATAGGATTAACTCATTGGTGGAACCTTGTGGATCAATCACGGTCAATGAGCGTGGAATTGTTGATGGAAACCCATTGGTTATTCATCCACATCCTAATTTCCGCATATTCCTCACAGTTAATCCCCACTATGGTGAAGTTTCTCGAGCTATGCGTAATAGGGGAGTTGAAATATTTATGCTGCGGCCATATTGGGCATTAGATGATAAAAGTGGCTACAATAATGAGGAGGTTGAATTCAAAGATGTTAGGAGGTTTCTTGTTTTATCGGGTATTCCGATTGCTCATTTGGTTGATTCAATGGCTAGAGCCCACACTTATGCTAAAAATAAAGGTTCAGAGCTTAATGATCACATTACATATCTTGAACTCTCACATTGGATTCACCTGTTTCTGCAGCTTCTCAAGAATGGTTGTTGTCCTATTTGGAGTCTAAAAATAAGTTGGGAGCATATATATCTCTCCTCATTGGGTGTTGAGGGAGAAAATATAATCAATTTTGCCAAAACTGAATATTTATCAGTAACTAATTTGGCTGGGTATGATGATTTGACAGCGTGTCCTTTGGCTTTGCCTGGAGGATGGCCATTGCCACTCAGTGTAAGGGATTATGTATATTACTCAAAAGAAGCTTCTATCAAACAGAATTGCATGTATCTGGAATTCTTGGGAACTCAGATTGCTTCTCATCAATATCGAATTGCTCGTAAGAGGCACTCAACAGCTTGTTTGCAGACTCCCAGTGATCATGTGAGGGTATATTTGATGGATTTGATGACTTTACATGAACTTATGTTTCCTAAGGCTTCAAATGTGATGATTTCAGATGAAAGGGAGTGCAAATTTGACCCAGAATTGACCAATAAGATGCTATACTTTGCAGCCAATTGGACAATTGAACAAGCTACTGAAAGTGATTTTAAGTTCTATCTTCTCAGGTTTAAGTGGTTTAGTTCTCAAATGCAGCCCTTCTGCCAGTTCTTTGGTAACTTTGTCATAGTGATAGAACAGATGATCAAGCATCCTATTTGGGAGTATATTTCATGCCGTGACAAACTAGATGTTGATCTGAAGTTAATGCCATTGTTCTCACTTGATTTAGTCAATTTGGCTCCATCAAATAGAAATATTAAATATCTTTGTAATGCTGTTAGTTTCTTTGATCCACTAAGGTTAACTTACCAGCAACGGAATATTGAGAGCCGGCATAGTTTTGATGACGAAGCGAATATCGAGAGCCAGAATAGTTTTAATGAAAAAGCCAGTTGCTTCATTCAACTTTTGAAGTCTCTTCACTTTTTGCAAGATGAAATACTTCACAAATTTGTCGCTTCAACTCCTAAGTTAATTGAGGACCAATCATTTGATTATAAACTACAGTTATACTCTAACCTAATTGAGGACCATGTTTTTTTTTGGCGCTACTTCATTTCTTCGAAGTTTATAGATATCTGTCCAGAAGCAGTAGATCAGATGATAATTTCTTTGCATTCTTTGGTGAAAGATGCTCGGAAGTTTACAGATATCTGTCCAGAAGCAGTAGATAATTTTTTGGTAAGCTAATCATGGTGAAGCTTAAATTTTTTAAAATCAGGGTGACTGCACTCTTTTTTCTTTCTTTGGTGTTACCAAAATATTCGTGTTTCATATTTTCTATTATTTTCAGACAGTTTAATTATCTTTACTCCTTGAACAGATGGAGAGCAAAAAATTTGAGGAGTTTTCTTTTTCAGTAAATTCAGAAAAATCTTTACTGTGGATTCATGGTGGTCACCCATTTTTGCCCTCTTCTTCTGATTTACATGATCGACAGCATCAACTTTTTAAATTTGTTGAAACAATTTGGCCAAGAAAGACAGGATCCTGTTATCAAGGTTTACTATTTTGAATTCCTTTTTGTTGTTTATTTCTGGGAAATTTCAAACACAATTCTTGGTCAAGATATTCCTATTTTTTGAATATTTAACCTCTTAATTGCTTAAATGGTTAATCAGTAAGTGGCTGTAAGTAACCACTTGTTGAGCATCATTAACCAGTAAGTGGTCAATTAATTATTCTCAAGATGAAAATATTTTTGCCAAGAATTTAATTTTTGTAATTTGTTAGTTTTGTACATCTCATTTTGTTTGATTTTCATTCACTTTTTATTTTCTATTGAGAGTATTCAGGAATTTTGAGCAGCCATCTTGCTGATGTTGTTGCATCATTTGATCATGATCTTCGCTTTCTCGTGACACAAGGTATATTATTGCCATCCCTGTTTCCCATGTATCATTTTTAGACAGGCAATAACACCACTTTCAAATTATTTGGATATACAAAAAGAGCATCAAGTGTTTTCCTTTGGTCTATTGCCCTGTCTAGTTTAAAGATGACACGATATCATCAGGTCAATTTAAGTTGTATTTATCTGATATCCTTTGATTGTTATAGAGTTTGAGTGAATCTAAGAGTAGTTTCTTATTGATCAGAAAATGATTAAGACGAGTTACAAAGACTTGAGTCATCTCTATATATAGAGTGACTAACAGAAAACTAACTTTAACAGTTACTAACTAACTACCTAGAGTTAGTAACTGTAACTAACTAAAAGCTCACTGGCAGCTAACAGATGACACTATGTAAAAGACACTACAATTTACTTAGTGGAGTAAGTATACTCTAATACTCCCCCGCAAGCTCATGGTGGGTGAGTCCTAGCAAAAGTAGGGGAATCACACACTGTGAGCTTGGTTTTATACAAAAGAGTAAGGATGGGTGCATTACCCTCCAGAGACCCAAGTAGGTTGGAGCCTTGTTCACCGTGCCTCTCTTTTTTATGTCCATGAGAATGTTTAAATAATTACTGTGGAGTGATATGGTCTGCATCACTACACATCTGAATGTTAACATCAATCGTAACTGCAGGTCTTTGGAATAAAACTTATTCAACTTAAACATGTGTTTTTTTAGCCTTTGTGATGTCTTCAAGAATTTACTGTATAAATCATGATACTGATCTTGGATAGTCTCTGCATGAATCAAGAATTTTTTCTCCTTTCTCTTATAAGATCAAGAAAACACTTTGCATAAGTTGAAGTTTCTAGCATTTTTCTTTAGTTTTCTTTTTTCCTTTAATGGTGTACGATAAAAAGCAATGGATGATATGGTCAGGAATTTACATAATGAAATATATTGCAAGAATATTTCTGGTTGACATTGATGAATATCATCACATTTACTTTTGGGTTATTGTTTATGAGACTTATCCGTAGATAATTATTTCTTACTTTATTCTATATTGTGTAGATGTCTCAAACTCATCATTTTTAATGGCAAAATGGAGTCATGAGGATGGTATTCATATTGTCAAGAAGATGGAGGAGATGCATCAGGTTTGCCCCTTGGATTAATGGTTTTGAAATCTATAACAATGCACATTCGTCATTTGATTGTTGTTAAATTTGTTCTACAGATACTATTGAGAAGGTTTGAACATGAAAAACACAAGTTGCAATCAATTACCGGATCCAAAGACCTTTCAGCTTTTGCAGAAAATTCACCTGCTTGTTGTTCATTTACGCCTGAAATGTTGTGTGAAAAATCTGTATTTGAGGCCTGGCAGGATACATTTCTTCCGGTTGATTATACCAGTTTATTCTGGGACATGGAGTTATTACAGAAGCTCACATCAATTCATTTGGATGATCTTGAAGGGTTACACCAAGTAATGCTGAGCACAATTAGCTATTTTTTTTCCCCAGATTTTCTGTATGGCTGCACCCTGGTTTGGCTGTGCATGTGTTTGTGATTACTTACTTAAGATTGCCTTTTATGAATTGTTTTATTGTCAAAAATATTTCTTTGTTGATATTGTTAAAAAATATTTCCTTATAGTAGGGAAGAGAATTTACACTTTCTATGTTATGCTGCAAATAATCTGGATGGATACTGGATTGTTTTAAACTTAATTTCCCTTGCTTCTGATTCTAATAATAGGCTGTGGGACATCTATCCAACCTTTTGGACTTTGCTTTGAAATTTTCATTGAGTTTCTCATCAAGGCCTCCACAAATGTTTTTTCCACACCAAAAGATATTGTGCACCCTGAATACATGGGCATCCGTGGATGCAGGTTGGTGTAAGGGCTTAAATGAGTCCATTTATCCTTTTTTCTTGTTAATAGGCTCATGGATTTTAACTTCTCTGTTTTTTTTTTTTTTTTTTTTCTTTTTTGTGGGGGGGGATGCAGTACATTTGAAAATTGCAAGCTTTATTCTGGAGATGTGGTTTAAGTGGCATGAATCTTTGTGGGTCTATTTCCCTAAATCTGTGAAGGTATGTGGGAATGCAAATTTAATTTCTTATTTGGTTCTTCTTGATTATATGCATTTTGATATTTTTTCTTACACAGGGCGTTGCAAGGATTGATGGCTCTGATGAAATTGTAATACCCTACATGCTCGTTGAGCCTTTCAGTGCATCAACTGTGTTTCAGATCACGTGAGTTGATTTTATAATTTCATTTCTAAATTCTTGATTCGCTATTGATGTTGAGTTATTGGAGCTTCAAATGAACTGAGGTCATTAGTCGTTACTAAAGTCAATATTGGGGCTTCATTACCCTTAAGCAATCTAAGTCACATGTTGTTTGTTAATATATGCATGACACGGGGAAGAAATTCTGCATTGATTACGGAAATGTTCAACATAATTGAGTATGTATATCTTAATTTTCCAAACCTAATTTCAGGAAATTATGAAAAGAGGTAAATAAATCAAATAATAAATGCTTCATCAATATCCTTTTATGAAGAAATGTAATTAATTTCCTTATTTATATTAAAATTATTTTGGACTAATATGACTACCATTATTTCTTTCTCATTTATAACAAGTCTATAAAATATTTAAGAATTAGGTTGAGGTACGGACATTGTTGAAAAGATAGTAATTAATATTGATTTATGATTTTAAAAAGGACAGAAATAAAAAAAGGTTTCTTCCAATACATACAAAAGGAAATTGGAGGGGGGGGGGGTGTAGCAGATATTTTCTGACATCTATATAGATAAATCACTGTTAAATTTAAGACTGAAGGTTGCTATTTTTCTTCCTTACCATTTGGTTAAATGCTGGTCAATATGATTAGTTGTTAACTCTTGTGGATATTGAGCTGAGCGTCTTGCTATTGAAGATCCTATCCTTCTTTGGAAAATATTTTCAGGAAATGCATACATGCTATCAAGGAGTTTTGGGTGCAATGTCTCAAGTGTAGAGTTACCTTGTTGAATTTGTGGAATTGTTCTCATCATGGAACACATCTGCCAGATTTTCTTTTATCTGCTGCTCGCACTCTTTTCCAGCAGGTAAAACTATTGCTTTCCTTCTATTACTCAGTCATTTGTGTCTTATAATTGTATCTTAAATTGTTAAATTGATTTTTGCTTATGGCGTGCTTAAATGCAGATTATTTTTGCACACAGAAAATCTTTTGATGCGGATCAATTTGCTAGAATTAAATCTATTTTTTGTTCTTCTGAGAAGAATGTACTTACGGTATGTCTCTTTTTTTGGCGCTTGTTATGGCTGTTTACTGTTTTCTTTGTTTTTTGGAATAGGAAACACAGTCTATAATCCTGGATGTTTTCTTTGAAATCATTTTAGAATATCTTATTTAGGCTTTATTCTGAAATGTTAAGCTATAGATTTCTCATAAGTATAATGTGAGCACGAATTATAGTTTAGAAAGGTGCTTGACCCGGCCGGGTTATAGTGACCACGAGTCACCAGTTTTGTCTGAAATCCGATTGAGTCAAACCGGTTTTTACTGGTTTAATAACATTTCCGATCCAATACATGGTTTGGACGGCTAGGTGTCCAGTTCCCGGGTCAACTGGTTGAACCAGTAGTCCTGAGCCGAGTCCAATAACACTGCTTTGTTCATTCTATTTGAATGTTATGATTCCCAAACTTCTGTTTTCTTATTGTTATTCCCTTGTTATCTGAATCTAGGAAGAAAGCATTGATTTGCTGAGCTCGCTTGTTGCTTCATCAAGACACCACAGGTTGAAAAACTCAATGCAGAAGTTCATAGTTCCACTGCTTAGAGAGATGTATCTTCAGTCGAATACCGCTGGTAACTATTTGCTTCAGAAGTTCTTATTGCCCCCTTTAATAGACACATATAATGACTGACTGCTTGTGATTTTATATATGGCCATAAAAGTTGGGTAAGAGTGTAAAACTCTTCATAATGCAGTAAATTTTATAAATTCTTTATTATAGCTGTGACCTGGCAGCATTAAATATTAGGTATCGTTATACTTCTGTTTATGAACGTTCTCACTTATATTTTCATTTTTCATTTTTCCTATCATAGATTTCAATTATACTATTGGTTGTGCATGGGCACGAGTTGGAGCATTACGCATTAATCTGTTGCTTAGCAGTAAGGACATTGATCCTGCCATGAAGTACCATTGCAAGTACTCTCAGCTTGTGGAAACAATATCATCACTTGAACTTGAAATTCAGGTATTCTATAAAGATCTTTATTCAATTGATACTTTTCTCTTTGTTTTCTCATGTATGGAACTCTTCTTTGCTGAATATTTTATTACTTCAACTATCAATTATAGTTCCTAATTGGATCCATTCTGTATACTGAGGGTGATTTTTTTTTCCTATTCTTTCTAGGTGCGGAAAGAGTGTGGTTATCTTGCTGGACAGTTTTTGACACAAGAGGCTGACAAAAGAAAAGCACAAAGGATGGAAAAGCTTCAGGCAGAGTGTCGAAAGCTACAAAGAAAGGTTTCTAGATTCTTACGTTTCCATTCTTTTTCTTGTTGTTTGCACTTTTTGCATGTACTATATGTAATTACTGGTTTTATGATGGCCATTAGGGACTGTGTGTGTGAAATTTGTTACAGAATGATGTCAATCATGGTGTCCAAAGTCTTTATTTTTTGTTACTTTCATTATCGCTGTTAGTTTTTCTTTTTGTCTGCAGTGTATTGAGTTTTTAGTAAGTTTAATACTCTATGCATCCAATTCTGCCAAGAAAGAAATTGCATTGAATGGGTGATGCAATAGCATAAAGAAATGGAAATTGGTGATTTCAATTTGTCTATTGTAGACATTCATATGGTTCTCTCTAATGGATCCCTTTTTTCTCATCAAATTTTTTCTTTTACAAAAGGTAGCCTCTTTGAAAAACCTACTATTATTGGCATTATTATGCAGCAATTTGTTTTGTTGTAATTGTGGAATATTCTAGAATATTAGAATTAGTTGTATATAATGAACCCTTTGGGTTTCAATCTGAATGAATGAAAAAGAGTGTTCATTGTTTATATTCCAACATGGTATCAAGAGCAGGTTTCGTTATTATCGTTCTGCAACTCTGAAACCCATTTTCTTTTGAAAAACCTTAAGTCATCTCTCTCTGTCATTTCCCATAAACACTATCTAGTCACCTCCAATTGCGTTTGTTCCTGTCCTTCACAGTAACTTATGGATTCTTCTTCTTCATCCGGCATTTCTTCTGGTGCCTCTCCCCTTCAATATTCGTCACCTTCTGGAG
>PYAF01001402.1:1215353-1269242 GCA_007407185.1 Glycine tomentella | reverse complement strand
GGATGGTAGTGTATGTTTGTCATATATACCTACCAAAGAGCAGACTGCGGATATTCTTACCAAAGGATTACACAAGCCAACCTTTGAGGATTTAATTAGCAAGTTGGGAATGATTAATATATATCTCCCAACTTGAGGGGGAGTGTGGAATATTCTAGAATATTAGAATTAGTTGTGGAATATTCTAGAGTATTAGAATAAGTTGTGGAATACTCTAGAATATTAGAATTAGTTGTATATAATGAACCCTTTGGGTTTCAATCTGAATGAATGAAAAAGAGTGTTCATTATATACAACTAATTCTAATATTCTAGAGTATTCCACAACTTATTCTAATACTCTAGAATATTCCACAACTAATTCTAATATTCTGGAATATTCCACACTCCCCCTCAAGTTGGGAGATATATATTAATCATTCCCAACTTGCTAATTAAATCCTCAAAGGTTGGCTTGTGTAATCCTTTGGTAAGAATATTGTTTATATTCCAACAGTAATTATAGCTGAAATCTGGTTGTTGTACTACAAAACTTGATCATTAATATATTTTACACCTTAAACAATTTAAGTGGCAGATTTGGTTATTGTTTTTGATTGATCCCCTTTTTTGGTGGGCATCGCTCTGATAAGTGTTGCAGTGTATGCTGGTATTACCCTCTCTATTTGCAATTGTAGAAAGTAATTTACATTTGATCCCTATCTGTGATTTGCTGTTGGCGTCCTTTTACATTTGATCCCTATCTGTGCTTTGCTGTTGTCAACCTTTTTAATTGAATGATGAAAACTGATGATGGTTGTCTTGGACTTAGATCGTGTTTCGTGCTGAACCAAGGAAATACAAGAAGTTAATCAAAGAATGTGAGAACTTTCTTAAACAACATGATGCTTTGAAAGTTTTGGTGAAAAGTAGGGGTACTGCTGAGGAATTACGAGAGTTTGCTGACCATGCTTGCAGCTGGCAGGTATCACTACTGATCTATTTATGAAAAAAATGTTGAATAAAGTTTGATAGAGGAATGGTAGCAACACTCTCTTGCACACTCTCTTTCTAATACTTGCTATATGATTGATTGAAATTTATTCGAAATCAGCAATTTTGGTGGGTCACACTTCTCATTTAATGACTCTTTCTCCTGATTTAGATGTGGAACCCACCAAAATAATGAATTTTAGTCAATCATTATATATGTTTTTGTAATATAAAATGCAAGTATTGCTATGCTTAGAACATTTTAGTTCTCTTATAAAAATGCTGAATATTTTAATTAATGAAATGCATATTGTATTTTTTTATAGAAAAAGTTATAGAATTTAGGTTTAAATACGTTTTTCGTCTTTGCAATTTAGTGTGTCTTTTCATTTTTGTCCCTGCAATTTTTTTTAAGTTTTAGTCCTTGCAAAATGTATTTGTTTTGTTTTTGTACTTAAAGCGCCTTAGATAGTGTTTTTTTAACTGTTCAAAACACTTTTTTTATTGTTCAAAGCGGTATCTAAAACTCTTTAAAGACGAAAAACAAAACAAACATATTTTGCAGGGACAAAAATGAAAAAACCGCAAAATTACAGGGGATGGAAAATGTATTTAAGCCTAGAATTTATTAACAATACAAGAGAACCAACAATAGGGATAAGATATTTTCATAAATGAGGACAGATGAAATTAACAGAATAGCCTAGACAAGGTAATTGTCTAATTGATAAGCAAATGGCTGTCATCTCTCTCCTTACCCAACAAAGAAAGCCCTCTAAAGTAACCTTTTGCTGGAGATTACAAGGAGGCTAAGAGAACTTCGGTAAATAATTTTGCAAAATCTGATATTCCTTTGTATTCGCAAACTGTTTCATTCTGTCTTATTTCCCCCTTTTCACCGTTTCTAAAACATATAGATTGACTGGGAACATGCTCTTTGCTAATTTAACATTTATTCAATTTACTAACAAGTCTTAACCACAAATCCACAATCTCTATCTATGTGGCCATATGAGGCATTCAGCCAGAGTGTCAAGTTTAAAAGACAGAACACAAACAAAACTGTGAGGTCTGCAAACCTATAACCAATGCTTTGAGAATGAACACAGAATTGCAAATAAGATTTGTTGGAGTATGTTCTAGAGAAATCTGAAGTCCATGACTTTTTGTCTGGTATAGAAGAATTTATATAGAATTAACTGTAAATTTAAGTATGGGAGAGAGAGAAAAAAATAATCTAGAGAGAATATAGAGAATAAATAAGCTTGTTCTTCTTGATTACATAGGTTGTGGAGGATATTCTTATTTGGGTTCTTAATATACATAGAGAAGACTTGTAGAAGGTTTGGTAAGGAGATCAAATTGGATAGAGGATAGCCCGATTATTGGAGATAAAGGGAGATCATGAAAAATTAAGAGTATAGAAGCGATTTAGGATACATCATTATGACACTTTTAGTTATTTATGACATGTTTTTATACAAATAAGAGCATTACATGGAAAAGTAGGAACAAGGCATGATCCCAACACACATACTAAAATTTAAGAAGAAACCAAAGGAATGCAAAAGTCATACCCATTCTAGGTTAAAATTCCCTGGCCTAAAGATATACTTCAACTGCAAATCTTGTATCCCACCCTTTTCCTTTGTGTCCAGTATTTGTGCTAGGTTACCTGACATACTAAAAAAATTGAATTGTGAGGAAACATCTATGCTCATTCCTTAAACTGTAAGAGGTAATATTCCTGACAGCAAAATAGCTATACCCAAGCAGCTCCTCTTTGTGATTGATATGAAATCAGACACCTCCCAGTTACTTAGATGATCTCTTGGAACTATTTACTGCTTGAAAGTGAAGAAAGTCTCTCGGTAAAGAAAAAATATGAATAAAATATGATATAATCCTTCTCTATTCAATATCGACAATAAAATTAAAAAATTCTTTTTTCAATGGCTAATCTGAAAAATTACAAACACTTTATCTTTTTCTGAGAGCCCTCCCTTGTAAGCTTCTATTAGTTGAAGTTATTATCCTTCTCTCATTTTTTTTTTATATATTTCAAATACTTGAATTCCAGAAAACAGCTACTAGTTTTATTGGTAAATTGATGGATGAGTACGCTGCATATTGCGACATTATTCAACCAATTCAAGTTGCTGTGTATGAGATGAAATTTGGATTGTCGCTGGTTTTGTCTAGTATCTGGGAAAAAGAATGTTTGAATAGACTTGGGCAGGAAAACATCAACACGGTTATGGTATGTTATTTTATGAGTTTTGTTATGCTTGATTTTATTTTATATTTGTTTGGGAACTGACATGAGGAGCTTGACAGGAAATGATATACACGCTTATGCGCTTCCCTCGTGCTGCTTCATGCAAGTTCATTTCTGTTAAGCATGACATTGGGTTGGACATGCTTCCTTCATACCGGCTAGATTCTTCTACAGGCTTTTATTTGGTGGATGCGGATTTGATGGAAAGACTTGTTACTCTTTCAAATGGTATTGTTGCTGATAAGAAGGTATATATTTTTTTGGATTAAATTCCAAATTCCAGTTCTAAAACAATATTGTGGATTGTGTAATTTGAAGAATCAATTAGTTTTATTCATTTGTTTGTATCTAAATAATCAAAAACAGGTATCTGTGGTGCAATATAGAGCTGCTGCTGTCTATTGGAACATTCTTGTTAAAATTGCACATTTTACAGCTAATGCAAAAATAATTGATGATAAATCTTATATGGTCAGTTTCCTTATTTTGGCTTCTGGGTCAGCCTTTTCATTTTTATTGATTGAAATTATTATTTGCTTACAACATTCTATAACTTCTACTTCAGCTCATGCACAAGATATTCGATGAGTTTGCCATGCTTTGGTTGAATAGGAAAGATTATGCAAAGTCAAAGAGTGATATCGATACTCAACAGTACAAGTTTAAACCTCGAGCTTTCGAAATTGAGTGTTATTGAAGATGAATTACCACCTCTTGCAAATTCATTTGCACCTGAAACATTTTTGGAATGGAAGGAATTTTCTTATGATGAAAAATCTTCTGACAAAGTAATCCTTATATGACTTTGAATGTTAAATCTTTTTTTCTTTTTTGTTGATTTCATCTTGTACATGTTGGTTGTCTGAATGTTTGTTCAATCAGATGGTACTCCCTGAGGATGAAGAATGGAAGAAGTTGGAAGAGACTATCCTCAGCCATGTGGTTCTCATTCACAATCGGTTATTTGGATCTAGTGATCTAGTCCAGACTGTGAGTCTATGTATCTTTTTCTTCTTTATAAATTCAAGTTAGAATATGGTTTGCAATTTGGAGTTCAAAGATTTTTATGTTTCCTAGCTGATATAATCTTTGTTAGCATGTGTTTTGTTGAGTAGCTGGTTAAGAGGTCTGGTTAATTGGTTACTCTCTCGGTGTGTCTTTGGTTTACTCAGATTTTAGCTTCATTGTATAGTGGTTCAATGAATTGAATCACCCAGATTGGCCTTAATCTTAGTGCAATTATCTGTATTCAAAACTTACTTTGGAGGAGTGTTGGAGAATTTTTTGAGATAAAGCCCTATTCTATAACATGTTATTTAATCAATTATCACAAAAGCTTAAGCATTGACTGAAAGCACATGAATCTTAAGCTGTATCTTAAGCTGAAGGGTAAAAGCACATGAATGGTTTTATATCTAACAGATATCGCTTGATTGGAGAATTCAGTTTTCCTTGATTTTCTATTATACTCTTCCTCACCCTCTGTCTTTCTTACCGTTTCCTCTCTCTATATACAAAAGTAGCATGGCCCATTTATAGGTAATTTAGGTTCGTAACAAAAGCTTGGATTTATTTTCTGTAGTTTATGAGAGTCTATTTTCTAGGTCCATCCATTAATCACCTTGTTTTAAGGAAATTCAACATTATTTTAGCATGTTAAACAGCCATTTCTGTTGCTGATTTGTTATGGATTTGGAGTTTTTTCCATCCCCTGTGTTTAACACTTCTTTTTGTTTTTGGGTTTAGCCTGGAATTTTTGAAGTTTCTGATGAAGGTCGGTTGCATTCCTTTATTGACTCATATACATTGGGTATTGATTTAATCAGAGGTACTAATTATTTTTAAAGAAAGGATTTTAGATGGTCATTTCTATTTCCTTGTAACTTCTTGTCACATTTTCCATTCTTAATTTTTGTTTTCTCAGGTGTCCACTCTACACATTTGCCTGGTTTAGATGCTAAACTCATGCCAGAGAACTTATTTTATCTCTGTTTAGACTACAGCAAGAAGTATCTTTTGTCTCACAAATCTGCTACCAGATACAACTTTTACAAGGTGTTGCCTAACATTGTTTTGATATTTTGGAGCCTTTTGATTTTTTAGCTTTCTGTTTTTGTAATAAAATCATGACCTGTGTATTATTTATATTCTTTCTGATTGAAGGATTCAAATGCTTCTGAGATGGTACAAATGTTGAAAGTACTTGCACCTCTCCAACAGCAGATTCTTTCCCTTCTAAATGAGTGGGAAGATCATAATGATCTTCAGAAAATTTTGGATATAATTGACATGCTCTTGACTCTCCCATCGGATACCCCTTTAGCAAAGGTAGTGTGACCAAGGACTGATTAGAATTCTATTCTCTATACAAATTGGATTCTTATGTATGGATCTATCGATACTGAAACAATCCTATATGTCTTATATTGGTTTGGTGGAAAGACTATTAATGTTAAATTCTGTCATCCGACAGTTATTTTTAGATAGTTTATTTGCCTTGAGTTGATGTGAAGTTTTTTGAAATTCAATATAAAGATATTTTAAGGTTAAGGTTACTCATATCTATAATTCTACTTTCCTTCAACACTGTAGCTATCGGAAACTTTTTGGATGTTTGAATTTTTCTGTATTGAATTGTAAAGATTTTAAATCTTCAATTGCTAATCATTTAGTTATATGATGTTGGTACACTTTTCCTTTCACCATAATATCAACAACCCTAAACAGTATATTTGTTTTATCAGTGCTTAAACCCCTAGTGTTGATCAGGCCTTAAGGGTTATCAATGTTGTATTATTTTACTTTCCTTCAACCACGTGCCCACTGAAAGCTTTCTGAATGTGTTTCCGTTTATCAGCATCGAATTAGAAATGTGTATTTCTTTTTTTTCAATTATATGCCCTTAGCACTAATCAGGGGAGGGTAGAAATCTGAATTTTTGTATGATGTCCTAATCTAAGTCAGAACTCAGGTGGCTTTCATCATGTTTCCATGTTTTAAGCTTCCTTCGTTCTGGTCTGTTTTTTCTAGGTTTTGTTTGCAATACTCCTTGTAATGCAGACTTTTCTTCTCTATATATAATATATTTATTTTTGCTGGCCAAAAAAAAAAAAAAAAATATGCCCTTAGCACAGCTTTCCTTTTATAATATATGCTTGTTAAAATAGAAAGCAACATGTTTTCGTTCATGACTTTATGGTCTAGTTTTAACTGTTCTCTCCTCTGTAGGCTTTTTCAGGGTTGCAGTTTTTATTGCACAAAGCTGAAGTTATGCAAGAAAATGGTTCAAAGTTCTCCTTCTCAAGTATGATTTTTCTTTCAAGTGTTGAAGCTGCAATTGTGTACTTTGTATTTCACTAATTTTTTTTTTCAAATGCATTTTAGATCAATTCAAATCTGTTTATGATCTGTTGTCATCATGGCAAAAGATAGAACTGGACTCTTGGCCATCTTTGCTTGATGAGGTGACAGATCAGTTTGAGAATAATGCAGGGAAAGTAAGTGGCATGCCTCTTTTTATTATTGTTGGTTTTGTTATGTGTTAGTCAAAGTGTTGTAGTTTTGGAGGACCTAAATACTTGCCTTGTATTGTCAATCTGCATGTGCATAGGTTCTGTTGTATAAGTATAAGAACTAGATTTTTTTTTTTTTTTGTCAGCAAAAATAATATACATATATTTAAAGAGAAGAAAGAAACAGTACAAGTAGAAATAAGACAAAAAGGATCTGAGCAAACAGAACCTATGGCAGCCTAATTCATGAGAAAAGGCATGAATTAAACTGCCAGAAGTCTGGCTAGATCGAAAGAAAACCCCCAAAACAGGAGAAGACTTATACATTAAGTCCTCCCCTGATTACAAAAAATGTCACCCAGATTACCAGACCAAACATGAAAAGGAATATTGAATCCTTTTTCTAAAATTTTAATCCACATGTTATGAAGTCCCACATCACCTACCTCAGTTCTTGGGTTGCAGCTTATACATCTGTTGGCTGATTTCACTTAATGCCAATTGGATTTAAGATGAAATCTAACATTGTATCAGAGCCTATAGCCCATCTTGTTAAACCGCCTATTCTAGTAGGCTCGCCTGTTTTGGTAGGCATCTGTGGAGGGGTTTTTTTTTGGTGTGGGGGGGGGGGGGGGGTTGGAAGTCTTATATCGCCTGCCTCAATTCTCACTTCTCAAGGTGCACAACTTATATATATGTTGGACAATTTCACTTAATGCCAATTGGTTTTAAGATGAAATCTACATAGATATCGTCTCATAGAAACAAAATATCATTTTGCATTTAATATAATTAGAAGCCAATAATGTAGTAGCCTATTCAATCTATGACCGTTCATTACTGTTCCCCATTCAATCTAATTTGTGGTCAATCATTTAGAAGCCTTTACCTTAAAATTAAAAAAGCAACGTATTTCCATTAAAGAAACATAGATAGAACAAGTAAAGATCCTCTTCTAGCCATGAAAATCCCCTTTTTAGTGCCCTTTGTGTGTCATTGAACTTTTCTTTTTAGCAACACTCAATTTCTCAACTTTTTTGAGACCAAAGAAAAAAAAACAAATTGGCTGACGAACCATTTATTTTCTGTCGACTGAGCACGGCCTTTTGATGTTGTTTCTGGCAACATAGCACTTTTTATTATAATGATTATTTGTTTAGACTGTGACTCTTTAGTGAATTTCTTAGTTATGGATAAATTATTTATATCTTGTATTTAGGATTGCTATGGCCATTCAACTATCTGCTATACTGTAGTGTTTTTAGGATTCGCCACTCAATGTGTGATGCGGGGTTGATAATTTTGACTCTATGTTCTTCATTGAGATTTTGATTGTCTTATAAGTTATATCTTTTCAATATTATTCCTCTTCTAAAACAAAGAATCTACAAAGCCCATCTTTTTATTCTTCTTTAAGGGATGATGTTCAGTTGTATATTTTGGAAATTATGGAAATAGGCAAAAATGTTGATCTCAATATTTTTTTTTTTTTTTGCTTTTAATCAGAACATTGCTTATTTGTTTTTTACTTTTGTTGCAGTTGTGGTTTCCTCTGTACAATGTTTTTCAACCCAGGTCTTGTGATATATCAATTATTCAAAGGCATGTTATAGACTAAATTTGTAGTTTCATCTTAGATTTTGTGACCTGGTTTTGTCGAGTTACATTTGTTTTTACTTTGGTATCTCACAGCCTTGAGGACTTCATTCAAACATCCAGTATTGGGGAATTCAGGAAACGACTTCAGCTTCTCTTTGCCTTCCTTGGTCAAAATTATATCAGTTCATGCTTAAAAATTAATTCCAGGTATAATTTGTGTCTCGTGCAGTTTAAGTTTTCTTGAAAAAAATGAAAAGAAAATTCAGGCATTTTGTTGTTCTTTTGACCCATATATTTTTAAACACTGTAGTTCTAGTCAGTTGGAACAGTCAACATTCTTATACAATATGTTTGGATTTTATGTGCAGTTCTTACCAATGTAAGTTCCTTTCACCTATTGTTTCATTGATTTATTGTCTATTTTTTCCCTGGCCTTATTGTCTGTTGGTTTAATTATGTGACTGACTGCAGAGTGTTGAAGTACATTGACGCTAGCAGGAAAGAGGCTGAGATTGAACTTAGCAAACTTGTGAAACTATGTCGGTGGGTGCATGGAAAAAGTTATTTATCAATTGAAAACTTGAAAAAGGGTAGGCAGAAGCTGAAGAAGCTTATACAAAAGTATACTGTAAGTTTCAGGCTTCCTACTTGATTATGCAACAGCTGATTTGAACATGAGCATCTTTTTTCTTTTTTTCCTGTTTTCACTGATCCTTCTTTCTGGTATAATTTTATATCTGGACTATTGGGCACTAGGAAAATTATCAAGTTAGCCTACTACAACATTCAAGTAAATTTAATAATTGCTACAATGTGATGTCTGTTTTAACATATGTTGCCATATATTTTATTGGCTTCTTTCTAGGGTTTTGATTTTCCCTCAAATTTAAAATTGTATACCCCCTTGAAATAGTTAGCCATTTTAATAAACCTAATTAAATGATTATTTTGATTAAATGTTCATGCTGATCACTGATGGAGCTCAGTTGATATACTGATATGTATCATCAATTGGCTCCTCCCTCCCCCTGGTTGCCTGATGAATAAAAAGGAAAGAAGGAAAACATAAAAGCAATGTTATTACTGAATGCCAGCTGTTTTTTTCTACTACTTGAGCTGGTTTAGTACATGCAGAATAAGCTATTTGGCTTTTAAAGTACTTCTATTCAAGTTATTTTCTTCTTGGAGAAATAGTAAGGCTATGCAGTAGTGGAACTGTATTTATGTATGTTAACTTATTTGGCAAGTGCACCAAATTCGTTTAAGTAGTAAATAAAACAGTAAGATCGAGTGTCGAGTGCACAAAGACTTTGGTTATACTTAGAGTTCGTATACGTCTAATTGTAAGCAATTAACAAAACAATTTTTGGGATTTGCAGATGATAATATGCGTAAATATAAATTCAAAATAAAATAAATTACGAAACAGATTATAAGAAGGGAAAAAAAACACAAACACTTGGGAGAGTTGATTTGAAGGTTGATGCAGAATTATGAGATATGTTGGGTGTTCAGCCTACCAAAACTACTCTTAATGCAATGTTCAGGATTTTTCCCTATTTAACATTATTTTACATATTACCTTCATCCTCTAATTTACTCTAACTATTATCCCTCATATGAAATAGCCTAAATTACCTAAGTTCACTCTTGATCCCTCACAAAGCTACATCAAATAATTTGCATTAAGAGTAGAGATGTATATTTAAGACTAAACAATGTCATTCTATCCCTAGATATGGATTGTCTAGATATTCTTCCTCAATTCTCAGAGTATAGACATTTTCCAATGCATAAACCCTCATAACATTATATGCATATGGATGATCAGACCAGAAACATGACAATAGATTCAGAAAAGAACAATAATATGAAAATAGCATTAAATAGATAGTGAAAATTGTTACATCAAGAGTGTTTGGTTGTTGAGTCCCTAACCATGAGTGGTTTAGCCTCTCCTTGTCATGAAAGACTTACAAAAACAAAAAGGAACAACAATTGATAAAAGAGAATGGAAGAAAATTGGTAGAACAAGGGGCATAAGCCAACTTCTGTGGAGTGAATTCTTCTTTCCTTTATGCCTTAGGATTCGCTCTGGCTTCTGATCATTTGCCTCTAACTGCTCTCCCCTTTTTATAATCAAAACTTTGCTTAATTGGGCTTTTTCATCATTGGCGGCGCGCTAAGTCCATATGTGTGCACTAAGCGAGCTTGTCGCGCTGAGCGCACTACTCTAGATCCTCAATCAATCTTCTAAGTCTTTAATGTGTAATCCTACAAAGAAAATACAACCAACACACTATAAACCAACTAATTTTAGCATTTATTGGATAAAAGGTCAGAAAAAGCTAAATTTCTACGTTTCAATCACAAAAGAAGCATTAAAATAGGAAAAAGAAGATAATTGCTATGTAATTTAAATGTACAATTTACGTATAAATCGCAATTATCAATGTCCCTTGTGATATGGTATGGGTTTGAGTAGATCGGCATTACAGTTTTTTTGTGGATTAAAAATAATAGCATTCTGAAGAAGGATTTGTTTGATATGCAGAGGTATGAAAGAACAGTTTTGGGCTAGTGCCTTTTCTCCTGTTGTCTCTTTGGTCTAGTTTCCTTGTTGTAATTATCTTATGTTAATACAACATTCTACACTTCTACTATTTGAAACCAAAATAAAATAAGTTAAAACTTGTTTGGGCCTTCGGTGTATCTTTCAACATCTATAAAGCAATTATGAAGTTGTAGAGCATTTCTGTATCTGAAGGGGGGGGGCAAATCTTACGCTAGCAATTTGTTTTTTTCATTGCAATTAATTTGCTCTTACTTCTCAGTCTTTCATTTGGGTAAAGTTTTAGTTTTCACCTCTACTCTAGCATATCCAAGTTTTCTTCTCTTTATTCCCCAATATTGTAAGTACTTCTTGAGTCATGATATTCATATGTTGCTTTCTTTTTATTATTGGTGAAGGATATACTGCAAGAACCCGTGTCTATTTTCCTTAGACAAGAAGTTGCACAAAGAGGAGCAAAGGAACAATCTTTTCATGGTCATCAGCCCATTTATGATGTTCTGAACAAGGGATTGGTTGATGGTGCTTTTGATTTGACATTGTTCAGTGAAAACAGGTTATCTTACATCTGATGGGTATACAGTATATTTTAATCTTTTGTAATTTTTGAGTTGTTGGCATGTCTTTCTTGATATAGGTTCTTGTGGTTTGACAACGGCAGCAAAGAATTAGAAAGTGCTTTGCAGAACTTGCTGCTTAAGAAAACATCACTATTGGATGCTGTACCTTTGCATCAGAAAGGTTTTGAAGGTTCTCACCTGCTCCTCTTGTTTTCTTATCCTTATCTTTTTGGTGTTCCTAGCTTTTTTGTATGTTTTCTGGTTTGGAAATTTTGAAACATGTAATTTATGCAGAAATTCAAAGCATATTTAGACCTTATGGTGATTCCCAGCGGACACTTTACATGAAGGGATGGAGAGCTGTGTGGTATACGATTGAAAAAATATATACTACGGCTGTTGACTATGGTAATCTTTGGAAAGAGGAAAAAAAGGGTCAAGGGAAGAGAAGGGCTTTGTCTGAGCTTCTTAAGCTTTTAGAAAACAATGGATTGTCTCGACACAAGTCAGCATATACAGCAGTATGAAACATTGCCATTTGTTTTCATGAATGTCTAGATTTCTTATTAATTATATCTAATAAAATTCCCTTTTTTTCATCTTTGCTTTCTTTTATTTGAACAAATGTACAGGACCAACATAAATCTTGGTGGTTCCTTCAGCTTTCTGGGAACATACCATATTTACTGCTAACAAATAGTAGATTACCATGTGTAACCTCTGGAATTCCTGAACTTGAAAATAAGAATAGTCCAGAAGAAAGTTTGCTTATGGAGTGGAAAACAGCCATTGATTATTACTTCAAGAGTGTTGTGTCTGTCCTGCTTTTGCAGCAGACATGCCTCAATCCACATAAAGATATAACTCTTGAACAGGTAAAATGTCTTTTTCAAATGGTCGGCAGTGTAAGGACTCAATGAATTTATAATGACAATATTTGAGAAGTTATGTATCAATATTTTTTTTATAATTTTTTAATTTAATGATCATTTGTTTTTTTTGTCCTTTTAATTTCATTTGGTTTTCTTGCATTGTTTTATTTTATTTTCTAATTTTCCCACTGCATTTTTTACTTAGTATTTGTCACCCTGCTACTTTTCTTCACATAGAAGGGATTATTAATTTAATAAATGAGTTTTGCATCTCTACTGCATTTCTTTTGTAATAGTTTCACTGTTAGGAAGTGAGTATCAGACTTACCCACCTGTTTCTGTGTGCCTTCTGAATCATATGAAATTTGAATTGCTTTGGTTTCTGTAGGTTGACAGTTCTAGTTCTTTCCTCAATCAGCTCGTTCAAATACAACAGAAGCAACTCACTGCTGCCACTGCATTTGACAAGCAATTGAAATGCTTTAGAGAATGTGTATCTACTCTGGGAAAATTGTTTTCATTTTCCTCCTCCACTGATAACAATATGAATTATATGTGCTCTATTATTCCACAACAGTTTGCTACTTATAAGTGCATGTGGCAACAAAAAGTAAGCATTATTATTAAAATTTATTTGGATATCTGTTTTTGCTAGTGTTTTATGTTTCTGTATGAATACTTTTTTTTTTTGGATCATGCAGCAATTATTTGATACTCTGTGTGCTACATCACAAGAAGAATTGCTTTTACTAAGGATATTAGAAAATAGCCATTTAAACACTTGTCATAGAGAAAGACCTTTAGCCAGGCGGATGATTGCTTCCATTGAAGAATTTTTGTCATCCTTCTGTAAATCAAAGGTGCATATATTGGTTTTTGGTTGTAAATTTCTTTAATTTGCAGTAGTACCTACTCCGTTTTGATTTATGATAACAGGAATCATTGGATTGCTACCTAGTTGGAAGGACCAAAGCTGTCACTGCAGTGACTTCTTCCTCGCGTCTTTGCATTGTTACTCGAGAAATGGAGCAGCTGGTATCTGAAAATTTCAAGACCATTAGGGATTTTAAGGATCATTTTCTTGAACTACAGGACCATGATTTGGATAGAAGAACCGTTAGAAAAGTTCTGATTCAGCATTTTCAAGAAATAGCTGATAAGGTACTTAATCTTTTGACTTATCCTTGTGAAACCTAGTATTTTGAAAGAGAAATTTGGGATCTAAAAACATATACTCTTCAGGCAAAATTAATTGAGGAAGAGTTTACAACAGCAATAAAGGGAAACTCCAATCAAGTAGATTTATCTGAAGATATAAGTGAAAGAAACTTTGTGGAGCTTAATGCCAGATTCAATGAAGCCCTTATGTCTACATATCAGCATCTTGCAACTGTATTGCAGAATTTATGTTTGTCAAGCAATATTCCTATGGTTGACGAGTCCATGGTAAAAATTGTTTCATGGGAATCACTATTTGAATCATTTGTAACAAATCTTAGCTTGGACATATTATGTGAGAATCTTTTCAAAGCAATTTCTTTTGGGGTAAGTGTTGTTTCTTTGCAGGTTATCTTTGTACTTGGTACTTTTTCTTGCTAGATAACAAAATTGACAATACTGTTGCTCTGTACTCTGTAGGAGAAGTTGGTGAATTGTTGTGATGATAAAATCGACAGTTATTCGCATGTAGGGGCCCATTTTAGATATTTACATATGTTCATGGATCAATTACTAAACTTTGGTGATGAACTCATGAAAAATTTCTTAGCCATGCACAAATCAGTAAGCTTCAATGCTCTTCTCATTCTGTGTATAAGCTCATTTTCCCCCCTATGTATCATGTATAAGCTCAATACATTATACAATATCTCATTTTCTAAATTAAGTTGAATGATCTAATTGTATATGTCAATTTGCAGGTATCAGTAACAACGCATGTGATTGCAAATATTTTTGCTTCTTTATTTTCAAAAGGTTTCGGAATATCTCCTGAAAACCAGGAGGAAGATGGAACCCTCAATACATCTGGAGATGCAAGTGGGACAGGCATGGGAGAGGGTGTCGGATTAAAGGATGTAAGTGATCAGATTGCTGATGAAGATCAGCTGCTGGGAACACGGGAACAGGTTAGCTTTTTAGCTTATATATTTTTCTGATTTGGTAATATTCTTCTCATATATCTGATTTCTGTCCTCGTGTCAATGGTTCAGCAAAATGAAAAGCAAGATGACTCTAATGAAGTGCCAAGTAGCAATAATACAGGGATTGAGATGGAACAGGATTTTCAGGCTGATGCAATGAGCCTTAGTGAGGACTCTGGAGAAGATGACGATATTAATGGCCAAAATGAGGAACTTGAGTCTGAAATGGGACCCACTGGACCAGACAGTCAAACAGTGGGCGAGAAAGTTTGTGATGAGAATGAAGATGAAACTCTCAATGATACAAGAGAAAAGTATGAATCTGGACCTTCGGTTAAGGACAGAGATGGAGGCAATAGAGAGTTAAGAGCCAAGGATGACTATACAACTAATGAACCTGGGGATGGTAATTGTGATGAAGGTGATGCTCAGGAAGATGATACTGTTACCCCAGATGACGTAGATGATGGAGAGAATGCTGTTGACGTGACTATGGACAAAGAAGAAGCACATTCAGATCCTACTGGGTTGAAGCCTGATGAGCTGGATCAAACTTCTGACATGGATATGGATTTGGACATAAATGAAGATACAGATCTCATGGAAGATGGAGAATTGGATGAGCAAGGTGATTTTGCTGAGAATGGAAATGAAGGGAATCAGGATGAAGAGACTTGCTCTCCTGATGAAGTTATTGATGAGGCCCATACTGAAGTTGATGTGAACTCTGGAAAAGATGATCAAGGTCAGGAGCATCAAGAGAATGCAAACATGAATTCCACAGAATCAGAGAAAGATGTATCTAGATCTTCCGAGTTGATTAATGAACAAGTTTCCCCTGCTGAGTTAGCATCTCAGTCCAAAGTTGATTGGCAGACATCTGGTTCTGAAAATGTAGCAGCAGAGTCGAATGTGTCTAATAGTCATCATGACTTTGACTCTACTCTGTTGGGAGGATTGCCTTCTAGCTGTATGTCTGATACGGATATTAAGATGTCTGACTCATCAAATAGTGGGGGATTTGGTGAAAATCAACCCAAATCTCATCATCCGTGGACCGAGTGTTCAATTATTCAGGAGAAGCATACTAATCCTTATCGAAGTATAGGTGATGCACTTGAGTATCAGAAAGAAAGAGTTAATGTATCTGGTGATCTTCCAGAAGATAACAGTGAGAACCAGGGTGAGATGGAAGATGAAAATGCTGATGAGTATGGCTATGTTTCTGAGTTTGAAAAGGGGACAACTCAGGCAATGGGGCCTGCAACACTGGAGCAGGTTGATAGAAACATTGATTGTGATAAGCTTGATAAAGAATGTCTTGCTGGAGAAGATGCAAAATTGCAGTTTGAGAAGGAAAAATCTGAAATGAATTCTGTAAGTAATTCTTCATTGATCCCCCCCCAAAATGAAAAAAGGGAGAAAGTGAATACTTCAACCATGGAGAAGTCACCAGAAGATGGTTCAGTGAATCCTCTTGCCAGTATGGATATTGATCTAGAAAATCGTTTGGAAGATTTGGTTTCTTTCAGAAATCCATACTTGAGTGAGAACAATGATAATATAAGCCAGCCTTTTCTGCATGACGAAGACTTGGGTAAATGCCAAGAACCTTGTGATGTACCTGATCATGTGAAAGATAATGCTACTGCTCTCTGGAGAAGATTTGAGCTTAGCACAACAAAATTGTCTCATGAGTTGACTGAGCAATTGCGCCTTGTAATGGAGCCCACTGTGGCCAGCAAGCTTCAAGGGGATTATAGAACTGGCAAAAGGATAAATATGAAAAAGGTAGATGATTTATTCTTATAAATAGACCTTGTTAAATGTAATGTTTGCTGATGAAATATTGGTGCTTAGCTTACCATCTTTTTCTTGAACCAAAAAAAAAAAAAAAACAGGTAATTCCTTACATAGCAAGTGATTATAGTAAAGATAGAATATGGCTGAGGCGGACCAGACCCAACAAACGTGATTACCAAGTTGTTATAGCTGTTGATGATTCACATAGTATGTCAGAGAATGGCTGTGGTGATGTTGCTATTGAAGCTTTGGTTACAGTATGTCGTGCTGTTTCACAATTGGAAATGGGCAGCTTGGCTGTTGCTAGTTTTGGAACGAAGGGAAACATAAAGTTATTGCACGACTTTGACAAGCCCTTTACTGGAGAGTCTGGTGTCAAGGTTAGCAGGATTAACAATTTAACTTATAATTTGGTTTTCTTTCATCGACATCATTATGCATTTCTTGAATATGTTTGAGAGGATCTAACTGTTTGTTTTGGCTGAGGAGCAGATGATCTCCAATTTGACATTCAAGCAAGAAAATACTATTGCGGATGAGCCAGTTGTTGACCTATTGAAGTACTTAACTAACAAGCTAGATACTGCAGTTGCAAAAGCACGACTTCCATCTGGACATAACCCCCTACAGCAGCTAGTTTTAATAATAGCAGATGGTCGGTTTGTGGAAAAGGTACTTGATAAAAAATTTCTGTTTCTTTTTTCCTATTTATCCTTAGTCGTCACAACTGGCCTTTGTTCACTCATCATCAATTTTAATTTTTCCAGAAGAAATTAAAGCGGTGTGTTAGAGATGTGTCAACTGGTAATCGAATGGTTGCTTTCTTGCTTCTTGATAATTCTCAGGAGTCAATTATGGATCTCAAGGTATTTAAACATTGATAATATTATGCTCAAATGTTTTTTTTTTTTTTTTTTTTTAAATTATGTGAGTATTATAGGCAACTTCTTACTTAAAATGAGGTTCTGGACTGCAGGAAGTGTCTGTTGAGGGTGGACAGACGAAAATTTTCAAGTACATGGATTCCTTTCCCTTTCCCTACTACATTGTTATGAGGAACATTGAAGCACTGCCTAGGACTCTTGCAAACTTATTGAGACAGGTTAGTTGGAGCCCCTTCCCCTTTCTGAGGCAGAAATATAAATACAAAGATCCTGGTTAACAAAGTGTTATATTTATTTTTTGTGCTTATTTCAGTGGATGGAGCTTATGCAGCATTCAACTGGTTGAGAACTTTTTATCGTGCAAGTTCCATTTTGGGAGAGAGGGTCTGCTCCCTATTTCATTTATAGTAGACACAATTGTACAGTGATTGTACAGTACTACATGTCAGTGTACAGGTGCTTCTTCTTTGACTAGGAATATGGTGTTAGCTCTGCATTCCATGAATCTTAATAGCAAGTGTCTTTTCTATAATAAATCTTTTCACCTCTCTTTCATATATTCCAAACTATTCAAGCTTTATATCTGATTCTTCGCTTTTCGCTTGTCACATTTTCATTCTTTTTCATTTTTTTTTCATTTACTTCTTCCAAACACAATATATACAACAATATTAGATACATGAAACTCAATACAGTACTTAGCTGAACGTTTTTTCCCTTCCTTTGTTTAACCTAAATAGTCTGCACGTTATATTGACCACACATTAATTGTATTTTTACCTTGCTTTTTCATTATTTTATCGGTGAGGAACTTCGGGCACGCTTCAAAGGAAAATTAATAAAAGTTATTTTGTAAAATGATTAGATGTTTCGAAAAAATTAGTGGATAAAATGGATGATAATAATAAATTATTTATTTGATATTGAAAAAAAGACTTAGATTACAAGCTTATTTTTCAACATTTTGATTATAATTAGTCTGATTAATCATTTTGTAGGTATGATTTATTTACTAACTTTTTCCCCTTCACATAGATTACAAGCGTATTTACATACTGTATAATATAAATAAAATATTTCATATCTTCAGTAAAATTAAGTGATAAAAGCAATTGTTTAGACGATCTAAACAAAACATAATCTAATTAAAGACACTTTTCAAGTAACATATTCGAACATGAAAATACGCTGATTTTATCATCTTCAATCAATACATTATTTTTTCACAACTAAGTAATCCAACACATCTGAATTTATTGATAATTCCTACCTTAACCTTATTTCTTAGCTTGTGACCAATTTTGCAAGTATAGTGTGTGTGTGTATATATATATCCTTGCTTCAAAGGCACATCAGTCAAATGGCTTTCTACCGAAAAGACAAAGAATAAAGTCTTCGTCCTAATGAATTATGTATTGTCTGTGTATTTACTCCTTAAGAATTAACTCTGCTAGTTATGAGTTTGATGCAAAATTCATATGTACGTAAAGTTAACAAAGATCATATCCCGTTCTAATTGGCCCTGCAGTGTTCCTTCTGCTTTGGCCCTTTTATTAAAAAAGATCATATCCCGTTCCAAAAGTGGCTTGTTAGAGGTATATATATTTTGTGCTTTCGAATATTTACCATTCACTTTGTTCAAGGCTTTTCACGTTTTATTTTCTTGGAATAAGTGGTCGCAGAACTTGGGATAAACGACCCTTTAGGGTATTTTTGTTTTCAAAATTACTAAATGGAGAATTTTAAATAAATATCTAAAAAAATAAGTCATAAAGTATTTCATGATTTCTGAGTTCAAACTTCAAAGTCATAAATTATTTTGCAATATATTTTTTTTAGTGGAGTCATAACATTCTTATTTTTTTAGAATTTGATTTTGAAGTTACAAAGTAATAAATAATTTTATATTTTTATGTTATTTTATTTAATGTTTTTATTTACAAAGTCGTAAAGTAATAAATAATTTTATTTAAATTTTTATTTATTTAATATTTTTATATTATTTTATTTAATATATTTTCTATAAATGAAATATTAATAAAATGAAGCTATAGTTATATGTACCACTTCAAAGTCAGAATTTGTTTAAATGTACTATAATTAGGTAAAAAATCCTTAATATTAGGAAAATATATAAAAAATATTAAATAAAATATAATAAAAAGCAAAAAAGAAAACAATGTAAAAAAATTAAAAAATTATATAAAATATAAAAATATTAAATAAAATAATATATAAAATATTAAATAAAATTAAAACTAAATATATTAATTTAAATAAAATTATTCACGACTTTAAAGTGAGGGATTAGTGAGGTCCCAAAATAGATATATTGTGAGACATTGGCAAGGAATTATCCCATCTTTTCGTGATTGTGACAACATTTATGAAAAGGATTTGAGTTCACTTGTTTATAAAAATGAATGAAAGATATTTGAAATGTATCGGTAAGTCCATGTTTTAGGGTGTTACATTAGTTGTATCAGGAGTAGTTTGTCATATCAAGACTGAGGTATGGACTTGTCCATGTTTGTGTTGTATGCTCTTACATTTTTGTGGAGAGAAGAATGTGAGATGAATTGTGTGACTTGAGTTTTTGAGTAAGGAATTGTTTGTGTTTGTTGATGTGGGTACACCTTAACTGGTGAATTATAATAAGTTGTTTGTAATATTATATTGTTACATTGGTTACTATGGTAGCAATTTGACATTAGTTAATCTATGTATAAAATTAAGATGTAATGTTGTTCAAAGATATATCAACACCTTAAGGATGTGTTATTATAGAATTGCAGATAATAGTGTGAGATTAGTTAGATATTGTTAAGCTAAAAGGTGAAACCATTTCCTTAGACTACAATTTGTCTTGAGGAATTCTCAAGATTTTTCCACCTATAAGGGGGGTAAGGGGTTGAGTGTAGTGAGTAGTCCATAGTTGATGATAGAGTCATTCTTTGATATATGGTCGTGTAGATATACTGAGGGTGAATACCTATTTCGTGTTGTCTTTTTCTTCATATCATGAATCAACCTATTTCGTGTTGTATTTTTCTTCACATCATGTGTTAATACTTTTAGTAGGCCATTAACCTTGAATATATTGTGTCCTTGTTCTTCTGAGAGTCAATGATCTCGTATGGAGGAGTATCCTTTTTTAAATCATGTGATGACATGGGCTTTTACCTATGGTTATAATTGTTGTGAAGATGAATTGATTGAACATGTTTTGTTAGTTATTATGATTGTGAAAAGTTGTCGTTAGTACATGTTGTCATTGGTAGGAATACTTTTGTCACAAAAGATCCATACATTGTCACACCATTTGCCTTGATACCCTTTGTTAGGGAATACAATGAGTAAAATAATTATGAGATCTCTATAAATAGGACACAAGAAAACTACATGAGTCAACTTGACACCACATCTAACCTAAAAGCCACAAAACATACGATTTGCAAGTCTTTCTCACTTATATGTTGCTTGACATGTCTATTTTTATTCAATATTTTACTTGTTAACCTAATGAATTTATACAACTTTATTACTTTAAACAACTTGGTGCACCTAATGAATTTTCTCCTGATGTCAATAATCCTAACTTTTGTACAAGAATTATTTCAATTTTTTTATAAATGTAATTTTCTATGGAATTATTTTATGATAAACATAGAAACACATTGGGATTATAGTTTCGTTTCAAAATTTATACAAATGAAAATTATTAATAGATATAAATCTGACATTTTAGATAAATGAGATAAAATGGTTTGAGCTAGAAAAGTATTCAACAATGTTGATGGAAATTACAATGGAAAGCGAACACTAAAAAATTTTATTGGACAAGAATGATAATGGATGAATTAATCAATAATGTTATTGGAAGACTAATGTATGATTGAAGTGAAAGGTCACTAGTAGAAATTAAATTAAACTTTATTACTTAACAATAATTTTTTCTAAAATATTTAAGTTAAATTTAATGTAATAATGCTATGTTTTCCATACGTATAGATAATGTTTGCAATTAATTTGTCAATTTTATATTTCTCAAGTCTTTTCTTATTAATTTTATAAATCGTTTTTTCTATTCATTAAATTAGTTAATTTGAAATTATTTGTTGATGAACAAGTCAAGAGGAAAATGTTATATAGATGTAGGTACGCTTAAGCTTAATGTCCATGAAAGCTATATATAATTTCTTGATATAAATGTAGCTTGCACAAACAATGTTATCATAAAATAATATGATATAAATATATCTTCTTTTTTTTATGTACAATTGTCACACTAAACACTAAGGTTCGAATCTAGTGGTTTGATACGGATATACTTTGTTTATAATAAAATGTCATCAATTATTCTTTTTGAAATATTATTTTTTATCTATGTTATTTTGTTTTTACATATTCATTATCTTGATAGAATACAATAAAGACTTGTGAAATGATTAATAAAAGTTAAACAACACGTTCAATGAGTTAAATCTAAGAAGTTGTGTTAATTAAATTGACCAATTTGTAAATGCTTCATCATATTTTTATTTTTATTTGATAAATGATAGTTGAAAAAGAAAAGGACAACAATGTAACAACTAAAAGTACATAGCAACAAATCACTTTATTTACGTAAAAAAATCAAATTAGATGTAATCTAAATATATAGAAGACCCGTATATTTATAAGTCACTAAACAAAAAGTTATCAAAAGAGGAATTATGTTACATTGATTTCAATTCCTTGAGATAAAAAAATGTACTAACTCTAAATTAATAAATGAAATCAAAATAATTAAAGAATAAATTAAGAAGAAGCACAAGCATTACTTATTAATGAATTTGTATTGCTTGCTTTCACAACTCATCAATTTTATTGCCAATTAAGTATTGTCTTTTTGTGCCGCCTATGGTGTTGGGGCACGCCTGCAAAGCAAGGAATTCCAGTAACCTCAATCCTGTCAGTTCCATGAAAAAACTTAGATGGTGAGAACCAATGTGCAGCTTTTGAATTGAGTTTCCAAATCCCAGCCCATTTCACACGCTTGGATTTGTCGGAACCGGGGCCAATGTTCTGGTACTCAGCATAGAAGCAAGTATCCATACCAGAAGGACCCTCTAGTCCTTACCCATCAGCATTAATCAAATCATCAATGTAAGTGTCTATGATTATGGTCCTAGAGTAACTCTTCCATGGACGAGCTAGGTAAGCCTTGTTCTCAAATCTCACTGAGTAGAACTCTCAGGGTCAGACACAATGGATCCCCCTTGGATTACTATTCCAGATGGTTGTTGTCTCTCTTTTCTACCCTGTGCAGTCACAATGCATTGTTGGTTCTCCAATGGCTTTCGGATCACGAAAGTGCAATTTTGGAAAATAGCAAGTGCATTACCGAACACAAAGTCGATGGTACCTGAAATGGTGCAATCTCTATAGAATTGACGCATGGTGTGTGCATAAAAAGTGTCCTGATACGCATCCATTGAGCAATTGTAGAAGATGGACTTGTCTGCTTGGACTCTCAATGACACTGCTTGATGCTTTTCAGGTCTAGCGGAATTCTCAAACCCCATATTCATGGCCACAAAGTGATCTCCTTGAATAGCTGCATGCATAAAGTAATTAATTTATTTCTTAATTCGAATAAAAAAAATTCCCTTGAATTACAAATGGTTTATATTTTTTTTTTAAAAAAAATTGTTTGATTAAATTTTTTAAATGTCTCTTTTATTAATTTATTCATTTTGGGGCCGGTTAAAGGTGTTTTCAAATGAAAACTATGGACCTTAAAATGTTAAGTAGGAAAAGGACACTTCAAAAAGTTTATTTAAGTTTATGAATGTGACATGATATTCCTGTAAACTTAAAGAGTTTTACGAAGAAACTTATCAAATTTAGTTTTTTTAATTTCATTTTAGCAAGCTTCACAGTTTGGCTTATGAATAAGGTTTCATCTAATAAATTTATTGAATAAGTTTTTAATTAAGTTTTTTTTTACCCAAATGCATAGGAGTAATAAATTTTTTTGAATCTCATTATGGTAAGCTTCACAGTCTGGCTCATGAATAAGGTTTCATTTAATAAATTTATTGAATAAGTTCTTAATTAAGTTTTTTTTACCCAAATGCATAGGAGTAATAAGTTAATTAAGTCGATAATCATGAAAAGAGACATACCAACAGTGGCAGCTCTGTGTTTGTTCCATCTACGAAGTTTTTGTTACCTGCAGATATTCGTGTCTTTTTTCCACCTTCACCACCAATAAACACCACATGGGCGATTTTCTTTGTAACTTCAACATACTCTTGGTAAACTCCTTCCTTGACATAGATCACAAATGGCTTTCGGTTTTTCTCAGGCACTTGCTTCAATGCCTCATTGATGCTTTTGAAATCTAGTTTTGCTTCAATGTAAGCGATCAGATCCAATCTAGTTTTGCTCCTCCATTCATCGCATGTCAAACTTCTTCACTTGTGGACTATTGTACGTGTTCTAATGCAATATATATATTAATCATACATAAATAAATAAATTTGTCTCTCAGTTTACTTGTCATAATAGATTTGATTTTTCAACTATCCGTACTATATATTGTATAATGGTTAGTTGTTAGGTATATAATAATTTTGTAGTTTTGAACTTGTAATGTATAGTTTTTTTTTTTCAAATTGTAATAGTTAAATATATTATTTTAATACTACTATATATTATGAATGAGTAGATGAGACTTGATTGTTTTAGAGTTTAGAGCACATGCTTCACACCATGGATGATGGCGAGGGTGTATAAGTAAAACAACTAGGCCACCATGTCAAAGTCTCTTATAATCGTTCATTTAATTTAAAAGGATTTAGATTTTTTGTTTTTTCTTCTTTTCTTTTTTTTTTTTCTTGTTTTCCCAATTTACCCATGTCTCTCTTTTCTCTTTCACCGTTCAAACTCTCTCCAAAGTCTAACTCAACCCTCATCTTCTCTCTCACCTACCATCTTTCTTGTTGCGATCCAAATCCAAAATGCGACCACAGAATACCCCTCCGTTTCATCACGATGAAGATACAAAAAAGAGTAACATGTCACTGACGATGCGTGGAGGCGATTGAATTGTGCCTTCTTCATGACGACTTTGATGACATCATCGAAGGTGTCCGTAGTTGGAGACGGAGTGGAGTGTTATGTTGTGCAGTTTGGGATTTCGTTTTGTTGGCATTTGAATTTGCTGCTTTGGTGGGTGTCGCGGTTTTCCAGTGGTTCAAGTTTCTTTTTTTGTTGTTTTAATTCAGATCTATTTCTTGAAGACTTGTATGGTGGATTGAGTTTCAACTTTTTTTCTGTTCCAGATATGTTTTTAGAAGTCTTTGTTGATTTTGTATCGATTCTCAAATTTGAAAAATTTGAACAATATTCTCATATCTGGTTCTTTTTTTATTGCATTCCATGTGTTTTGTTGTTGTTAATTCTATGAAAGTCATTGACGTATACAACAAATCTACATGGTCATCGGAGAAGAGGGTGGAGAACCTGTTGGAGGAGAGGATGAGATTGGGGTTAAGGTTTGGAAAGATTTTGAGCAATAGAGAAGAGAAAGTCAAGAATAATTATAGGGTAAATCAGGAAAAAAAAACAGAAAGATAAAAAAAAAAAAATATCACAGCCATCAATTTAAAATTATAAAAATATAATAGTTCATAAGAAACTTTGGCATGTTGAAATTGTTTGACTCGTGGATCCTAATCATACTCCACAACTCCATGCTCCATTCTTCGTACTCCACCAATAACCCAACCTGCAAATACGTCATGTGGCTGACGTAGTAGTGAAAGAGATATGGGGGTAACGTCATCATTTTAGCCATCTTCTCAATCTTTTTTTTTATTATTGTAAGCCACCCTCTCAGTCTAAATATTCTAATGCGGCATCGAGGTCGTTCTTCTGCCTCTTTTGTTGCGGCCACATTTAAAAATAGGTGCCAAAGTAGCTGCCCGTATGATCAATAAAAACCACAAATCATGCTAAATAGTAGTTCCCCAAGTATTCAAAATTCTTTTAAATTAGTCTCTAACAGAAATATATATATATATATCAACTTAGAGACTAAACGGATGAATTTTAAAAAATTTAGGGACTATTGTATGATTTCATTACTTTAAATCAAAAGGTAATATTTTAATTTTAGTTTTATTTAATATTTTTTAATTTTTGTATATCATTTTATTTAATGTTTTTATATTTTCTATATTATTTTATTTTTATATTTTTCTTTTTTTATATTTTATTTAGTATGTTCTATTTTTTTACTGATTACAATATACTACAACGAGTTCAACTTTTTAAAATTGTATATATAACCAAACCTTTATTTTATTAGCGTTTCATTTATAGAAAGTACATTAAATAAAATAATATAAAAATATTAAATAAAACTATGTACAAATATATATAAAAATATTAAATTAATATTTATAGTTTTAGTTTTATTTAATATGTTTTATATTTTTATATATTATTTTATTTAACATTTTATATTGTTTTATTTAATATATTATTTTTTGTTTTTTATGTTTTATTTAATATTTTCTATATTTTTCCCTAATGTTAAGAATTTTTTTTTTAATCATAATACATTCCAAGAGCTCGATTGTAAAGTCGATGTTTATCAGTGTTTTATTATTAAAAAAAAGGCGTAAAATAATTTACACTTTAAAATCAGAAATAGTAAGATACCTTGGTACTTATTTTTTTATGGGTACTCATTTAAATTTTATCCCCATTTGATAATTTAGAAAGAAAAAATAGCCCTAAAGGATCGTTTGCCCTAAGTTTCAGTGGTTTAGTGATTAATGGAGTGTTTCACGAAGAGGTGTGCACTCACCACACATCCAAACTCGTTATGTATCCATGGTCAGTTTGCAAGCCCAGAAAAAAATGAAGTTACCTAATAAGATAAGAATTAAGATCGATCTTATCTTAATATTATTTATTTATTTCTTATCTTATCTTATATTTTATTAACTTATCTCTTTCACGACTAAGTCAGCAAGACGACACGCAACTTTTTCGCATGTGGGGTTATTGGTCGTAAAGTGAAGAAGAACATGAAGTATGGAGGCAAACAGTCTTTGTCCATTCATTTCACTGAATGCTACTATATACAATATAGCGCATTTCATTGGACTTGACTGTTGGCTCACTATGCATTCAAAAATAATTTAATTTGCATTCTGATATTTGAACAATAAATCGGAAAGTATCCCTCAAACTATTGGCATGCAGCACAAAAAGAAGTCCATTAATTGTTTTATCAAAAGTAGGGTTCTCTGCTTGATCTCTTCCTCAACCCATTCCCCGTTTGAAAACCCTCGGATTATCATCCCCTTTAATCACCTAAGCAGTCACGTTGTATATTTACTTTAAATCTAATTAACGTATGTAAAAAGAAGAAAAATTTACTCAATCGAGAGGATAAAGATATGGAGCTTTATGCAGGCTTTTCTAAAGGATAAACATGCAAAATCTTCCATCTAATGAAAAAAAAAAAAAACACTTCAAATCAATATTAAGCCAAAATAACAACTCTGAAATAATACATAAATAAAAATATGGATATTGTCCAAAATTAATATTGTTCGAGAACATATAGCAGAACCTTTTTATTTAATAGAAATAAGTAAAGAAAAGTGAGGAAAAAAAAATAGAGTATAACTGATCGTATAGTTTCAATTTGTAGAAGTCGTCTCCTGTTAACAGAATAGTAGAATAGAACTATAAGAAAATCTGAGTCATAATTTCCACTTAAGACAGATTGACTGTAACTCAACAACAATAATGAACGCTGTATTGAAAAGGACAACATTTCACTTATCTATATTTTGCTTAAATAATTCCTAAATGATTTTGTCATTTCAATAGTTGGAAGGCATACTGATTAATAGTGTCAGTAGCATATGTTTGGTATTTATATATTAAATAAATGATCTATTTGATCCTTGAAGAATGTATTTGCTGATAATTTCATATCTAAAAGATGAAAATCACTAATTTGGTTCTGAAATATGTAAATGTTATGAAAATTTAGTTTTATTCTTAATCTTTTAATTTGGTGTTTGAGTTGACACATGAATACATAGTGACTCGTTGGTGAGAAGCGGTCCATCTATGCAAGTTGGATGACATATTGGTGCTTAAGGGTCTATTTGAAAGGAGTGAAAATGAAGAAAAAAAATAGAGAGAAAATGAAAGGAAAATTTAAAGAAAAATTTACTTCCTTACACCTTTCCTCCAATTTAAGTTTTAAATTTTTTCTTCTGTACTCGTTTTCTTTCTTTTTTATCAAACATAAGAAATTTATATTTTATATTATTTTATATATATGTATATATATATATATATATATTATTCTATCAAATATTAAATTTTTATAAGAAAATGATTGTCCCAAATTGACAGTAAAAAAAATATTTTCTTTTGCGTCTTCCGTGACCCAATGAGTGAATTCATGTCTTACCTAATTTTCACCTCATAATATACACTAGAGTGTGTTGTTGAGAAATTTTTAGGTGCACCTGGAGTAAGACATTTTCTTGCTCTGATCCATTCATTGTTCACCATGTCAACAATCTACCTAGAAAAAATAAAAATTGTCATTAATCTACCTAGAAAAATTAAAAATTGTCATTAATGTAGGAAACAACAATGACCCACAATACTGACATGGTGAACAATGAATGAATTAGAATAAGAAAAATGTCTTACTCCAGATGCATCTAAAAATTTTTCAGTGTTGTTTCTCCTTCCCGCGCTCTGCAATTAATGAAGGCGGTGAACATTGACCTCCTCCAAAGCCACGACAGAGCTTTCTTTAGGCGTTGTTTGAAAAAGAAAGACAACTCGTTTAGGATTATTTTGCGAGTAAATTATAATGTACAGAGATCATTTTGACATTAAGTATCAAAGTTTTAATTAGGACCATTTGGACAGCAGCAAGTTGCAAAGTTTAAAAATTGAGTTGACACTTGTTTTAAATTCTGCAAGGTCTCGTACCAGCAATGAAAGAGGTAATGCCTGTGTTCCACACAAGTTTTGTGCTATAAATCTGTAGAAGAATTTTTCTAAACAATGAAGAGAAAAGGAGCTTAAGCGAGTGAAGAATGCATCTGTGGGGTGAGTTAAAATGCATAATTAGTGTTAATTTTGAAACTTCAAGACCATATGCAAAAAATAATAAGGGGCCTTCATTAAATTTAGAATGCAAATTAGTATATCAACAATAATATATGCAAATCTATATATCAACAATAGTATCTGACTGAATAATATAATTGGTATATAATTAACCGCTAGTTAAATTTATTTATGTTTTTACGGCAGGGAAAAAAAAAACAGAAGAAGCAAACAGACGGTAAGAGACAAAGATCATTGCCTATATATAGGCTCTAATCAAGCAAAAAAGGAGAGATAATCCACGTTCATTTCTGAGTCCTGTTTCTGTCACCCCTACCAGCCAGCACATCTACATCAATAGAATTGGCATCTTCTAATAATGATAGCCTCCAATAATGTCTTATGTCTTATTAAAAGCTTTATCTCTTACCAATCAAATTATCATGGGTGTGTGCTCATCCACATCCTTGATCGCAAGAAGCTCAGCCTTCTTAATTAGCATCTCCATTCACGTACCTTATGGCTAGAGAACCCAAAGACCCACTCATGCATGATTTGGTCTTGCTTAAGATAATTACTACAATCCACATTTACCTTCATAGATGGGTTTCGAGCCATTTTATTGACTCTCGTTTTCCTCTAATAATCATCATAATTGAAATTTTTGGCTTCTTAACGAGACTTCCAGATATTTTTATAAGTTTCAATATTTTAGACTAGTTATAAAACTAATTTTCATCCCAAACTCCAAAGTTTGCTCACACTTAATTTATTTTAAAAAAATACCAAGTATTATATTTTCTAAAACTCTTAAATAAGTAAAAGATAGTACTTTATTGGTTTAGCCCTAATTTGACAAAATTATAAGTTACAACTTTATTTTAGAGAATTAAAAATGAGGTCGGGTATGATTTTACAACTTAATTAAAATAAATGTCGTATATATAGGACTATAGAAAAAAAATTAAAAATATAAAAAATAAAAGCCATGTTTATGCTCACGACTTTAATAAATAAAAAATTATGTTAGCTTGCGAAAATCGTAAATACAGTTATGAATTCAATTAAAAATTGTATCTCTCACATATCACTCATTTTATTTTGGCTAAACCTTCAATAAGTGTCCCAAATTAAGTCATTATAAAAGAAAATTGTCTCTATTGGTTAAAAAAGTCGTAACAGACAGATGCTGATGGATCTTGGTCTTGGAATATCTTAGGCTATGCCAAATCTCTATATTATATATGTTTTTTTTTTGCTAATAAAAAAACTTCGGACATGCTTCTGAAAGATTAGAAGGAAAATTAACAGAAGTTATTTTGTAAAAATGATCCTTCGGAGATGATAATTTTTGTTTAAAATAATATCCTTCGGAGAGTTTGACTACAAGTTATCGTGAGTGATAGTTCGACGGTCGAATTAATATAAGATAACTTTGGAGATGATAATGCAGTCTGCGAAATGGTACATGACAGACAGCAAAAGGGGACGGGTTCTTACTTAGTTGTTAGGAAAGGTACGTACCATTATAGTGCAAAGGTTGGTTTTATTATTAATAAAACCAACCTTTGCACTATCATGCTAACGTTTCTTTCCTAACAACTGAGTAAGTATATTCTTAATGTTTGAAACTTAATTATATCGATATATTGGCTACTTCTCCAATCGTTTTCATTTGTTGCGGTAAAAAATGACTCAAATATAGATATTTTTTTTAATATAATGAGAGTGCTGATTGCTAATTACTGTTGATGCAGTCTGCCTTATCAAAATTGTATGCAACACACTGTTAAATAATCTAAATTGATAGGTTTTAGTTTTTTCAAAATTTAAGAAAGATTAATATAGAAGTAGGTTAAAACAGAAGAAAAAAAAGTCTTTGTATAAATTTTGCATGTAAATCTTAAAAATAGTTAGTATCATTTACTCCTATGATTAATACTGCCACTCTGCCAGCTAGTGGTATATGTTCGATAGTGGATGTTCATGATTTTGTCTTTTCAATAGTTGGAAGACATAATGATTAATAATGGTGCCTGTGTGTGAGATAAAATATATATGACTTTTCATATCTATACATTTAAATATGTTATCAAATAAAAAGTAATTATATTTTTATTTGAATATATATTTATACGTAAAACAAATTATTATTGAATAAAAAGTAGTTATATTATGCATCTCACTTTTAAAAATCCATATACAGAACTCTATATATAAATAAAAAATTATTTTGCATAACAAGTTTAAAATATATATATATATATATATAAAATAAAATTAAAAATAGAAGAATTTTAAATCAATAAATTAAAAAAAAAATAAAAGAAGTCGTATAGGTTTGACAAGTTGTGATTTCAAGGAGACCCCAACACCGATTGTTTTTTAATAAATAAATGAGTGTCGTTTAACCAATTACCTTATATATATATATATATATATATATATATATATATTCTTAAAGACATTTTTTCTAATAAATTTTATTTATTAGTTAAATTTATTAAAAACTATAAAATCATTAAATAAGTTCATTAAATAAAATGCAAAAATTATAAAATTTTATAATTTTTGATAAATTTTAATTAATTAAAAGAATATTCAAAAGAATGCACGTGGTGTCGCTAGCGCATTTTTGGAATAAGGAGGAAGACCCAATACCTACTGATTGACAACCCGTGATTATTAAATCATGCATTAGAAATTATTTCCAGTACAATTTGACAAAATCATTATTCATGAGTTTCGAATTTATTCTGAAAATAAGTAAAAGAAATCTTGATTTTATCTCTTAAATAATAGAGCATATATATATATATGTGTGTGTGTTGCGCGCGCGCTGATTAAAAAAATGGGGCATGCTTCAGCAAGATTAACATTAAGGAAAAATGACATAAGCTATTTTGTAAAAATGATTGGATATGTTTCTAAAATAATATTAAATAAAGTTTGATGATAATCATAAATTATTTATTTCATACAAAAAAAATCATATTTTAAGCATTTTGATTAGTCAGGTTTATCAACTTGTAGGTACGTATGATTTCTTGACTAACTTTTTACCTTTACATTAATTTCAAACCCTAACATATTAATATATATATATATATATAAATGATTTCATATATATCATTTTTAGTACAATTTATTATACGAAAGCAAGTGTTCAGACAATCTAAACAAAAAATATTATTCTCCACTACAGTCACTTTCCAATTAATATATTCAAACATGAAACTCATTTTATCATCATAAATCATGAAATTATTTTATCGCAACCAATTAATTATAATCCAAATCCATCTGAAGTTTTAAAAACTTCCTATCGTACCCTTATTTCTTTGCTTATGATCAATTTTGCTAGTATATATGTGTGGTATTCCTGGCTTCAAAAGCACAATTCACCATTCCCTTGAGCTAATAATTTTGCACTCATATTCCGTCCTTTTACTTGGCTTCTGTCGCAAAAGGCAAATACATAATCTTGAGCAGTTGAGCATTTGAGCTGTCATAAAAAAGCAAGCGAAGGTAAGTAAGATTTTGTCATCCTAATGAATTATGTGTTGTGTGCAAAATATTCTATAAAACTTGATTTTCAATCCAAATTTTAATGTGCACACATACTTTTTGAAAGTAACCAAATGTTATCACAAAATCGAGTATACTTATAAATTGAGTTTGAAAGTTGAAACACCTGTGGTGAGAAATCAAACATAACTTAAATAGGTTAAGTTGGTAGGTTTGCATGATTGAACCCATCAACCTACATAACTCAACCCACTTATCTAATAGATCAATAATGGATTGGGTTGGGTTGGGTTAATTAATCAAATAGATTGAGTTTTATTTTTTTTTTATTTTGTAATTTTCAAAAGTGCATGATTGAATATTCTTAAAATGGAAAGATTCAAAAAAAAAAAACCTTATACTTTTATTACTGTAAATTAATATTCAACGAATTAAATTAAATTTTCTTAATTTTTTATTTGAATATTTTTCATATTTTACTTATATCTGTTTAATACAAATCAAGAATATATACTAGCTAGTTAATTTCAATCTCATTTTTGTTTTGTGAGAATTGATTATAATTTGCTAATTTGTTATTTTGCTTGAAGGTAGGAGAGATCAGTTATGACGAGCAATTCCAAACAAGAGATGAAATGGTGGGAAAAGGTTATGACGAACACTGAAAAAGCTATAAACAGTATAGGGAATTGGGTGACACACAAGAATAAGGATGAATGGTTGAAGGACATGAGGGGTAACCTAAGTTTGCTGGCTACCGTGATTGCAACTATGACCTTTCAGAGTGCTATTAATCCACCAGGTGGCATTAGGCCAGCAAGTGAAACTGGAGGATTAACATGTCCATCAAACAAAACAGATACAGATCCATGCCCTGGAGAAGCTGTCCTATCTATTGTTAAAGAAAACACCTACAACAGTTTCCTTTATTGTAACACAATCTGTTTTGTTTCATCTTTAGCTGTTTGTCTCTTGCTTGTGAGTGGACTCCCTCTCAATAACCGATTCTTCATCTGGCTCTTCTCAATAGGCATGTGCATCACCCTCACTAGCCTCACCCTTACCTACTTTTTTGGTGTGCAAATGGTCACCCCAGAACCCGTTTGGAATAATTCAATCTTCACCATGTTTGGACTTGTTATTTTTATTTGGATGATACTTCTAGGAATCGTCTCAATTTTCCTCTCCCTACGTCTAGTTGTTTGGATTGTCACTAAACGGCGGATTGAAAAACAAACTGAAGATGCAAAACAAAGTAAAGGAGAAGATGCAACCTAGTTCTTCTCATCCATCTGGCCATGCATCTCGCATATCAACCTTCCTTACTTGTGGACTATTGTACTTTGTTATGCATTATTAATCATACATAAATAAATAAATTTGTCTTTAGTGTACTTGTCATAGCAGATTTGATTTTTCAACTTCCATATTATTGTATAATAATGCTTTGTTGGGTATATAAATAATTTTGTAGTTTTGAACTTTGTACTTTGTCTAGGGATTTTCATACTTCATATTTGTATAAAGTTATATGCCATAATATAAAATATATATCCTTCTGATGGGTGTGTAAAAATAATGGTTTAAATTAAAGAACATATATATAATATATATTTTATAATTTCTTTGGAGAGTTATGCTACTAGTGATAATTGATAGTTCCATGCACGGTCGAAAATAAGATAACTTTGAAGATGATAATTCAGTTTGTGAAATGGTACATGACAGTAAGAGGGGACGGCTTCTTAATTGTGAGGAAAGGTACGTTAGCATGATAGTGCAAAGGTTGGTTTTAAATTTTAATGCTTGGAACTTAAATCTTGAACTGTTTTTTTTTATTTGACAGAATAAATCTTGTATACTGATGTTGACTACTTCTACAATGAGTGCTGGTCGTTACTATTGATGTAGTCTCCACAAAAATGTATATATGCAACTAAGGATATACATAGCTAGCTAGCTCAAATGAATCTGTACTTACGTAACCAAAACTTCAAATTAATTTTATCAGATGACTTATGAAAAAACCACAACCCAATTTTATCAGATATACAACACATTTGTTAAATAATCTAACTTGATAAGTCTTAATTACGTCAAAATTCTAAATCAAAATAGTAAACAATGATATTAATTGATAAATTTTATATTTCAAAGAAATTTTACAAAAATTTCGTCAAAATGCCAAATATGGGCCAGCTGGCTATTACATACCAATCACTCGATGGGATTACTTAACCAGCTGGTATATGAACCATTTTCTCAAGTCTGAGATTAACCCAATTTTAAGATATGGAGCATTGTGACCCATACAGCAAATTTCTGACCCTTAAATAACGTTGGCCCAAACCAGGCCGGGGTTCTATACTTCTATATATATATATATTAGTGCCTGTTTCAAGTACCAAAATCACGTCACTTTTCTCTTCGACGCATAAGCTTATTTTTTAAGCTCAAGTTTTCCACGTCTAATGCGTGCCTTTTTATTCTAGCAACGAAAATCCATACATGCCATTAGTCGAAGGATCATCATACATAGAAAAATACATCGATCACCTCTATTAATTGTTAGGAATCTAAGTTCTAAAAGCTAATTCGTAGAGTGAGAGAGAGTTCTCTTCCAATTATATTCATCATGTTGGTCATATATATCATAAGTTAAGGTGGATCTCCAACAAGTCTCAAGTTTCTTTCAGCAGAAACACCCCTAATGCATGCTTGTGGCACAAGATTCATCCCATCTATCATCAGGTAGAAAGCTTTACAGAATTTATGTCTATCATGGTAAAACTTTGTTGAAGTCCTTACCGGATTACAGAATCTGTTTTATTCAAAGCCAAGCAAATCTAGTTGTCCATTCCTTAGCTAGAACATCTAGAGGTTATGCTAGCGTTCATGATTTTGAAATTAATATATCCTACTTGTATTGCTGACCAGTATTTGAAGGAAGTAATAATATAAATCTCTCCGATTTAAAAATAGATATCTTCATAATTTTGTTTATCTCATTTGTTAATAAATAGTCTTTAATTAAATTACAAATCAATTATAATTAAATCAATACAAAGAGGAGAATAATAAAAACATTTCAATGCAAATGTAATTATTTATAGTTTTTAAAATAACAATAACAATTATAAAGGAAAAGACTATTTAAAAAATGATAATTAGATATTTTATCTAAAATATTATAATTATCTTCACAATGAGACCTATAAAAAGAAGATAGAATATTTTTGTTAAAAAGTATAAAACATTAATAAATAACACTTAAAAATTAACCACCATAATTTTATAATTATAAGAAAACTTTATTTATTTGCACGATCCATACTACATAGGATCTCAAAGATTTCCTTCAGGAAAACAAAATCTCAAAGATTAAAACTATCAGTTGAGGTTGTATAAAACTAGTGGTCTAATCTAACATTGTCAGAATATTTATGTCTTTCAAATAATATCCATCAGAAATCTAATTAGCTTTCTTTTCATTTACGTTCTTCTTTAATCCATAACACTTAAATACGAGATAATATTTCTTCTTTTATCCATAAGACTTAAATACGAGATAATATTTAAAGAGATCAAGTTCAAATGTAAATAAATTGTTAAATGAATAGTCATCTTTGTAATAGTCACTGATTTCTGGTTACTTGTATAATTTTTTTATAAGGCCAAGCATGATATATGCATCACATTCACATCCGATGATTAAAAAACAAAAGCCCATGTGTTGGATCCAAGCCCCTAATATGCTAAACGAAGAAAACCCCCTATACAAATACCAACTGCCATATTGGAGACTAACAACAAAACCAAAAAACACAATCAGTTTCCCACTAAAAAATTAACAACCAATTATCCTATAAATACATGGTCTGTTGCTGCATCAAACTCCCAAACTTGCAGACTTCAGATATATAAAAGACTTCAACTGCACAATGAGCTACTCTTCATACAAAGCAGGCTTTTACACCTCAAAATTACACCAAAAGTATTTCCAATCAATTTGTTTAGTAACATGAAGTTCCAACTGTTTTGCTTTGTACTCGAGATTAATAAATGTCCAAGCTGCTATACTAATGAAAAAGAGAGTTTAATGCTAATACATACTGCTGTAAAGTTTTTACTGGCATATCAAATAGAACATGAACTCTAATTTACCCTGTAGATTTCCAGTCCCAAGGCACAATAATCGCAATTGGGACTTGCTAGGAAAGTTAGATAGGCAATATAATTAAAACATTTTCAGTAAGTTTCACTGACATGTACCATACAGAATTATACTTAGCATTCCCTATTATAAGATTATCACCAATCACACTATTTACAGCATCAAATAGATGCAGCATAGTAGAGAAGAGCTAGCAAAATTACATAAAAAAATGATTCTTCACTCGCTACACATTTTCTCTGGAATCTGCCATAAACTTTAGCTGCTTTGGTTTGCTGTCAGTAAGCCACTTCAGTGGCATCTATTTACCTCCAACATATACCATGCCCACCACATGATTGATATACAGTCATTTACAATATGTGATCCCTCTCCCAAACATATCTACAAATTCATGCCAAAACAGAACACCCAAAACCCACCACTTCAATTCACCCACAACATTTCATCAGCACCTCATCAACAAATTTTATAACTTTTGTAACTTCCCCTAGAAGGAAGAACTCCTCATGGAGCCTAATAACCTGAAAATATCAAAAGAACATAAAATCATTACTTTAAATCCATACTAATCCCCCTTGCCCAAGTGCCACCTTGCCCGTATCATACTTCTCATCAACTCAATTACACTCATGAGTCATGTCAAAAGAAATCCCCAAACCTTCGCTAATCACTTAAAAAAAAAAGAAAATGAGAAAGAAAGAAAAAGATTAGGCAAAAAATAAGAATCAAAGAGGCTGATTAATAAAATTTAAATGAAATATGTCAACAGCGGTCCCTTCTCTTCTCTCATGGTCTGATAAAACTCCTCACTAACATGAGAGCATTTTTTCTAAATGATCATTTACTTAGTACTCTGAAAATCTGAGAGATTCATAGAAGAAAAAACAGAATCTTGGAGTTGACTTAGTTTGGTCTGATCATATAAAACAAAAAACTGACATACTGAAGATTCTCTAACTGGATAAAAATTCACCATTGTAAAGTGAATTAAAAAAAAAAAAAAAGAGAGAGAGAGACCATTGAGATTTCCAAATAACAAACAGATTCCTGAAAGGTATGACAAAAAAGGTATGGTGGCAGCAGGATGCAGCATCAGCATTGACAACCACAGTGACCCAGTGCAAACTGGACATTGGAAAAAGGGCAAATGGAATATATATAGCAATGCAAGAAAAAGTATTACATTCTCATACCTTTGTCCTGAGCAGATCAAACTCACATTTTATGCTAATTTCTGATGCATCTTATTGTCCTTGTCATTTCATTGTGTGATGTGCCCATCTTCATGCTCCCACTGCCCCTGTCTCTGTAAGTTTTTTCTTGAGTGAAGTTGTTTGGCTGCTAATGTGGTCATCAAGCTAAAACGTGTGAAAAAGAGAAGATAAATCAAAAACCAAAAAATTTGAGTGCTAGAGCAATATGTCAAGTTCATTTTATATTTCCAAATATTTGTTGCATGAAAATTAAAGGCAGAAAAGATCTCTACATGAAAATATAGAATCACATTCCTTTGAACCCGACTATGCTATGGACCTTCACAACTTTGGGTATTCTGGCCTTAGATAAATGATATATATTATCTAAAACAAACAAACAAAGCTATAAGACATTAACAACTAGTATTTGTTTCATGCTTCCTGTGCAAAACTAACTATTTATTCTACTTATGTTAATGTGTCTTTTTTTATTAGCTAAATTGTTATTATGTTAATGTATCTCATTCTTTCTTTAGAGCAAATCACAAGTCAGCATGACAATTATTTTTTATTTTGGTAAGTAGCCACAGATTCAACATTAAAAAATAGAACATTTGGGATCATTTAGGTTAAAAGATAACATATTCACTTATAAATCACGGGAACCCCTTTAAGGCCGTCAAATTCTGCTCATTCGAATTTTATATTTTATTCTTATAATTTAAATTGCATGAAATGCAAAACTTGAGTTACACTTGCTTTGCAAAACTGATATAGCTTGATAGATTCTCCAATGAATAATAAAAGATTGTCCAAGACTTTTTTTCTAAAAGTGAAGGTCCACAGGAAAATAGAAATTACAAAGATGGATCAAATAAATAAGTTGAACCTTGCAAGTGGCTGTGCAATATTCAACTCAAACAATTTCGAAGATATTCGAATCAAACAATGAAATTATAAACCTCAGGCTATAGGAACACCATTTGAATCACAAAAGGCCTAGTTAAATAATCCCAGGGAGTTAAGTTCCACAGCCTGACCACCCTAACCTTGATCCTCCAACTATCTCAACCTGATGAATGTTCCGGATCATATCAAAGGGCACTGCTATAGCATCCATTGATTAATCTCAAATTGAGGTTATAAAGAAAAAAAATCTTATTAATAAATCAACACCAATAGAAATATAAAAATAGACCACCCGCAAGTTCATTTATATAGAGATTCTCCCAAGAAATGTCTAGACATGCGCAACACGTATTAGATTAGTAGGTCATATTTGTAATAGAAATTTGTCAGTACTGAATACTCAAATCTAAGCAACACTTCCAATTCCACACAATCTTAATATAGAAAATGAACAACAATGGCATCAAATATATTAGGAAAAATTAGTGGAAAAGAGCAAATAGTGTAATAGAATACCCATTTTGTCTATGATAAGGTTAGAATTATTTCCAGCATGATTCAACCGATTGAGTCCTATTGAAAAAGTTAATTGTTCCACACCTGAGGGTTGGTTAAACAAAGGTGGTCTAGAGGAGCTTTGATAGAAATTAGGAGAAACAAAAGAGTAATAATTATTGATGTTATTACAGTGCTGGAACGCTACATGCTCCTTCATTGATACCCTTAACCTCTTATTTAAGGGCAGTTTCATATAGTATAGTCAACTTCTTTACTATTTTGAAAACATTTTCTATTGTCTCCAGTTTAGGCTGTTCAATGCGTTCAACATAGCCCGTGATAGGATATATACGAATTATGAAAGCCTTACAGTAAATTCTCTATAGGTAGTGGCAGCACCTACTGTAAAGCCAGTAAAGGGAACAAAAAATAATACATATTGGGGGCAGCTAGCCCCTTTTTCAACAGTAGTCGTCTGATTCTATTAGGAATGTTAAAACGGGTTGAGCTCAACATGCATGTCATCCTGTTTAACTCGTTAATTAAGTGCATCGTCAGTGCATGCTTTTAGATTATCGTTTATAATTTTAAGTTTGGATTAAAGAGTGCAGATCCTCTGAAGTAAAATCATAAAGTAGACCGTAAAGTATATAGCTATTAGTCAAGACTCTTAAAATGGACCTGAATACACTAGTACTAAATCTATAATTTTTAATACCCATAATTATTTTATTTTATTTTATTTCTCTTTTCATGTTTACCTTTTGGTATTCCACCACCGAAAAAAGAAAAAAAAAAAAAAAGAATATCAACGCTGACTTTGGTAAACTCTTAACTTTGACTTTCTTGTTTATTCCCATGGTCAAATCTATAGTCAAGTGATTGCGCTGCATATATTACATTAACTTTTGAACTTCTTGTTATCCATTCTGATTGAAATTGATGAATGTATTGAATTTGGGAGTTTTTCTTATTCTCTTTCCTTATAAAAACATTTCCTATGCGGTCAACAAAGCTATATTATAATTTATAAAACACATGCAAGAGTTTTGATAATGCATTTCCTATGTGTGCGTGCGTGTGGGGTGAAATTAAAATATATTTAGTGTGGATAGGTTCACTGTAAAAGTTTTATATTGACCTTTACCATTTACTTTAGAAGATTTGTTCTCTGGATTAAATGTATTTAAGTTTATAAAAACAACTCAAGTCTGGTTTTTATAAAATTGATTATTTAACAAAATTTTAATGTATTTGAAAATAATCAAACATGTCCCAAAATTGAATTTGAAACATCTAAAATAGAAAATCAAACATAACTTAAATGGGTTAGCTAGGTTGGTAGGTTACATGATTGAAACTACCAACTTACATAACTCAACTCAATGCAACTTAGTTATCAAATGGATCAACGACACATTGGGTTAGGTTGATCAATCATATTGGGATTTATTTGTTTTCTATTTTTTTTATAATTTTCAAATTAAATTTTTTGAATGATTTATCATATTAGTCAGTATAATTTACTTGTATTTGATTTTGTAGTTGATTGTTGTATATATAATATTTATTTATATTTTTTATTTTCTATATTTTGATAGAGTTAACTTGAGTTATTTTTAATCTTTTTATAATTTTAACAGGTCAATTGAACCTAATCTAATATCTAAGTTATCACGGGTTAGGTTGGGTTTAGATCATTTCCAACACAATCAAAAAAGGAGTTCAACCCAATCTAACTATTAAGGGTGGAAGGGTGAGTTGATTATGTTAGATTGATTCATTTGACACCTCTACAATTCAAATTATTCAACAATTAAATTAAATTGAATAAAGCTTTTATTTAATATAAAAACAGAAAAAATTCAAATAATTAGAATTTTTGTCGCCACAACTCATGACAATTTTAAGAACTTTCTCTTGATTATGGAAGCATTATTTTTACTATTTTATTCAACATTTAATTGAGTCGTAATAGTATGCTAGCTCCTTTTTAATTCGTTAGTCGATTATATAATAATAATTTAACCTTCTATAACTTGTTTAAACAACATTCAAGTACTTCAATTAATTAATGATGATCATAATTTGTTAATTTGTTTGAAGGTACGTATGAGAGATCAGTTACGATATGAGCAATTCCAAACAAGAGATGGAAATGAAATGGTGGGAAAAAGTTATGAACACTAAGGAATTGGCTTGCAAACAAGAATAAGGATGAATTAATGGTTGAAGGACATGAGGGGAATGCTAGCTGAGTTTGGTGGCTACTGTTATATCGCAACTAGCTATTACCTTTCAAAGTGCTCTTAATCCACCTGGTTGCGTTAGGCCTGCAAAAGATGATGGTGAAGATGTCCAAATTCCAATGTCCAAACCAATCACCTAGGAATCCATGTCCTGGAGAAGCTGTTCTAGCTGTTATTTACTCAGACCAATATACCAGATTCCTTTTTAGTAACACACTATGTTTCGTTTCCTTTTTAGCTGTTATTTACTCAGACCAATTAGCTGTTCTAGCTGTTCTAGCTGTTCTAGCTGTTCTAGCTGTTATTTACTCAGACCAATATACCAGATTCCTTCTTTAGTAACAGCGCTGTTTGTCTCTAAGTGGACTCCCTCTCAATAACAGATTTTTCACCTGGCTTTTCTCCATAGGGATGTACATCACGTACCCTCTCCAGCTTACTGTTACCAACTCGTATGGTATCTCTAACTAATAGTTAAAGTAAAATATTATAAATCATTTTATATAGCATAAATAGAATTAATCTAATCCTTTATTAATGTTAAATATAATGAAATTTAATTAATGATTATTGTTAACTATAACTTTTGATTAATGGTTAAATATAATTAAATCAAATCGAAGATTATAATAAAATGAAAATTTTGATCCCACAATTTAAAAAAAAAAAAAATCAAGCTTCTCTATCAAACATCTTTTGCAGTAATTAATTTCCAAACTGCACAAATCTCCACCATTTAAAACGGTTCTTAATCTTCACATCAATACAAATTTTATACGTAAAGTACTACTATGAAAACTTACTTATTAAAGACTACCCAGATCATACAGACACAGTCACACACTAGTCATTTTATTCCAACATCATGTGACAACAGAGGCAGGATCAGACATTTAATATTATTATTATGCTAAACAAAACAAACAGTCACATGGTACTGTGGTACGCGTCACAGGAGAACCAATCTCGAGCCAACACTGGATAAGGATTGCCACGTCACCAACTTTCTCGGAGAACACTCCATCTGACAAACAACAACAAAAACAAACAAACGTGTCAGTGTCCGGCTCCTTCTCCCGCCTACAGATCCACCTCTCATTCCGCTCACCCTCCTCTCTCTTTCTTTCTCTCTCAATACACTGTTTATCGACGATGCTCTGAACTCTTTATCTATATATGCCTCCCTGATGCCGATGGGTGCCTCCAATTTTCCGGCAAGCTTCAAACTTCCCGTCGCCGGCGCCGATTTTGATCACTTTTCCGGTATGAATCGTTTGCGACACCCCCTTTGTTGATTTAGAAATGCTAGATCTATTCGTCGCATCACACGTTCGATCCAAAACCTGGTTCCACAAGAGGAAAAAAAAAACCACCGACTTCGTTCCCATAAACCTTAGTGCCATTTCCCTACCAATTTCGTAACACTGGTTGTAATTTGCAAATTGTACAGCTAGAATCTCGTTTCTTTTCTTTGTTTAACTTTTTTTTTTTTTTTTGTATTTCCTTAATTTTACAATTCTCTTTGCTGGGTTTGCAAAGTTTGTACAGTTAGGGTTGTAGATGGTGAGGATCGGAGGGTGTTTTTGATTCTGGGCTTTTGTTGGGGTGGTAGAGAACAAGGATTTGAAAAACAGGATTTTTGTTTTTTGGAGTGTCTATGGCTGATTGACGATAATCGTGACCGCATCGGTCACATTTGTCTGCAATTTTCCTTAGTATCAAGGAACAGGATAAAACTGCGATCGCAATTTAAAACTTTGGTGGAGAAAGTGGGGGAAATGAGTATGAGTGTGGCAGAGGATGAATCTAGTGAAGAGGTTCATGTTCCGGGTGAGATTGATTGGCAAATGCTTGATAAATCCAAGTTTTTCTTCCTTGGTGCTGCTCTTTTCTCTGGGGTTTCTGCAGCTCTTTACCCGGTTGTTGTGTTGAAGACTAGGCAGCAAGTGGCTCAGTCCCAAGTTTCTTGCATCAACACTGCATTTTCATTGATTAGGGGTGAGGGTTTTAGAGCATTGTACCGCGGGTTTGGGACTTCTTTAATGGGCACAATCCCTGCTAGGGCTCTTTACATGGCTGCATTAGAGGTTACCAAGAGCAATGTGGGCACTGCCACTGTTAGGTTTGGTCTTGCTGAACCAACTGCTGCTGCAGTTGCCAATGCAGCTGCTGGCTTGAGTGCAGCCATGGCAGCTCAGCTTGTGTGGACCCCTGTTGATGTTGTGAGCCAGAGGTTGATGGTTCAAGGTGTTTGTGATTCTGGAAATCCTAAGGCTTCGGCTCTTCGGTACATCAATGGGATTGATGCCTTCAGGAAGATCTTGAGCAGTGATGGCCTTAGGGGCTTGTATAGGGGTTTTGGGATCTCGATTTTGACCTATGCCCCTTCAAATGCAGTTTGGTGGGCTTCATATTCTGTTGCACAAAGGATGGTTTGGGGTGGAGTTGGGTACTACTTGTGCAAGGGAAATGACAGTGCAGCTAATAGTGCTTTGAAGCCTGATACAAAGACTGTGATGGCAGTTCAGGGAGTCAGTGCAGCAGTGGCTGGTGGCATGTCTGCTTTGATCACCATGCCACTGGATACCATCAAGACAAGACTGCAAGTCTTGGATGGCGACGAGAACGGTCGTCGTGGACCGACGGCCATGCAGACAGTAAGGAGTCTGGTTAGGGAAGGTGGTTGGATGGCTTGTTATAGAGGATTGGGACCTAGATGGGCTTCAATGTCAATGTCTGCAACAACAATGATCACAACTTATGAGTTCCTCAAACGGCTCTCCGCAAAGAATCAAGAGGTTTTTACGTGATGAAGGGATGGGTTTATGACAGCAAAAGAAAAAAAGGATAAACAAAGAGAAGAGGAGGTTCTTCTTTCCTCCCTTCTTTGCCTGTTTTTCTGTTCTTATCTTTTCTCCACTTGTCAATGTTGTTTCTTCACTTTTGGCTTGCGACAATGACTGTTTGATCAATGTAAGTCATTGCAGGTTATTACATAAATAAAAATTTACTTCTAACACTAACACATCTGTTCTATATTTCTTAATCCCCTTAGTGATTATGCATAGGCTTCATGTTTACTTGAAAATTTGATTTGATAATTATGAGTCACTTTGGTTTTCAAATTGAATATCATGAACTAGCTGACTTTGCAACTCTGAAATGCAAGAATCATGTGGATTTCAACATTATATAGCTTTGTGGTATTCAACATGAGTCTTTTCTACCATGTGATCTACTCAAGACTTTTCAAACAAAAAAGAAATAAGTGTTGAGTTGAGTATAACAGTCACATTAGCATTCGAGAATCTTCTATGTATTTTTCGACTCATTTTCTAAGGAGTAGAGATCTAGGCTAGTTATAAGGAAGTGGAATGACTTTCATGTATTTATTTTAGGGATAAGTCTAAAAACCTTATGGATTCGTCAATCTGTATAGACCATATGGATTGGGGGCCTGATGGCCCAATTCGTAAGGGATGTCCAATTCGTAAGTTAAAATATATTTTATGAAATTGTTTAAAATAATGATACATGCAAATCTCGAACCTATAACCTTCGCATTATTAACACAATGCTCAAACCCACTCAACTAATAGGCCAGTTATATTAAAAAATAATTAATATTTCTACAACACTAAAGTTTTTAATATATATTTAATACGCATATAAGTTTACATAATAAATTTTATAACAATTAATTTTGATCTAATGATTAAAGTATTTTTTACATATAAAAATCATAGATTTAATAAAAATTTACAGGTAAATTTTAATACTCAAATTTTTATAACTTTAATACAATGGTGGGGCTAGTATTGCCAACACGTTAAGTGGTGTGGGCCAGGGAATTGGCCCATTTTTGAAAATTACAATTTCTTATTTACCCACTGCCTAATAAATTTACACAGTAGCCCCATTGCATTTTTGTATTCTATAGAATCTTGAACAGAATTAAGTTATTATTTTATTGAGGTTTAGCCCCACAAGTTTTCATTATAAATCAGCACATTTTTCTATCCACATGAAGTGTTAAAAAAAGTATAAATATCTTCCATTTATAAATTAATTTAAAATTTAATATGAGATAATGTTCAAACGAGTTTGTATTGTTGTTTTGATCCTGGTTTCGGATTCCGCTTCTGACTTAGTCTTTGATTTCTATCTAGTTGTTTATAAGTTTTGGAATATAATAAAGCATTAGATTCTTTCGAAGGAGAATCCATGTATCTTACAAGATAACTAATTGAAATAACCGCCATATGTACGCGCCACTTGTCCAAAAAAGATATTTTAAGTATCATTTTGAAAAGCTTGTCTTTATAAATTATATATCATGTGGACTTGTAAAAAGAAAATGCAGTGACAGGGGGGTAGGTAAACCCTGAATAAACTAAATAAAACTCATACCAATAATGTGTAAAGAAATGGATAGTGCACTAAAATATAAAATGCATTTCAATGAACAATTGCAACTTGTATAGCGTTTTTTAGTAAGAAAAATGTTGTGACATTCAAAACTCAATATAAATTATATTATCCTCCTTTAAGCATTGTTCATATTATAATTGTCCTTCCTTTTATATAGGAATGTTATATGCTCCTCCTTTAAGAAATTAATGAGTATATAAAAAAAAAGAAATTAATATGATATATTTGAGTGTATTTTAATATAGTTGGCTTTAAAAAAAATATATATATATAAGATGGGCTTCTTAAAATAGTTTAGATTTGGGTCTGTTTCTTACTATTGTTATGAGTAGTTTTAAATTTCTATTTGCTTTTAAGACTTTCAAAGAAAATATTTTAAAAAAAGTCAAATAGTTGTTATTATAGGGGGAGATCTAGGGGACAAGGGTATTCCAAGAAAACTATTTTACAAAAATTATACTGTAAAATATAATACTTATATAAAAATATGTGTGGTTATATAATTTACTAATATATTTAAATGTTTATATATATTTTTATTCATATAATTGACTTCAATTTTGATTTGAAACTCTATTATAAAAGTTTAGATTTTGTTCTTATAATTTAAAGAAGAAAAGATTTTGGTCTCGCTACAAGTAATATGCCAAAACACCTGCTCTATAAGGCACAATCATTTGGATCAATATCTACAAGTTTACATGAATTTGTCGTCCCATGCCCCCGTTTTGTTTTTATTTTATCTTGCATCTCTAGATGGATCTCTTATCTCTGTTCTTTTGTTTTCACTCGTTTGACATTATTAACACAACTTGATCAATCACTTCTAGAGGGACAACTTATAAGGATTGAACACAATCTATATTGAGCACACAACCATGCAAAAATAATGTTAAAAATAAATACAAACCCATATATATCATGCATGTGCTTATCTTAAATCCACTAGCTAAGGGGTCCAATGGGATGAAAGCACTTACTATTAGAAAAACATGAATTTCTTGCCTTTTAATCAACAATGGTTATCAAAATATGCGGTTACAGCCTGAAAGCAACAATTTTGATCACTTTAAGGTAAGGAAAAGCACAAGGCTTCCCTTCCTCATTGGGTATACATTCAGCACATAAAGAATTCAATGGAGATACACATTCCCTGTCAACAGTCACTGAAGTTTTTGACTTGTTTTCTCCATTAATGTGGCCAAACATTCTTTCCAATCTGAAACTTTGTTATCCCCATTGGCCACCTCAAATATGAATCCAGTTTGTGGTACACAATCCAAAGCTGCTACACAAACAAAGGCAGCATCTTCTTTGCTAATACTTCCACTAGCTGCACAATCCTGTTGTAATGAACATCAAACGAAATTAGTAGTCCTGGCTAAGATATTATAAATAGCCAGAACCAGCTTTTGTCTAGGAGATTTCAAGTTAAAGTGATAAATGACGATCCAAGCAGTGTATCTATTTGCCAATGCTTCCGAAATTTCAGTAAGCAATGTCTAAGGAGGATTGATCATGAGCATCCTTTGAAACATCCCTTTGTCTTAACTTGTTTTGTTCATCAAAAGAATAAATTAAGGCCTTTTGTCTGTACCTCATCAAAGGTAAAGCCTTGCTTCCCACCAGGTGCATCTTGTAATGCACCGGTCCTAATTATGGTGTAAGGAATTCCTGATGTCTTCAATACTGATTCATCTTGCTCGGCCAGTTTCTTTGCATTGCTTTTCATCATGGATTGAAAGCCACTTTTACCACCATAAACTGACAACTGCAACTTTGTTAAAACAAAAGGAAGATTGTGTGAGGTGAAAAAGAATGTAATTGGGGTGGGGGGTGGAAGTACCTGAGATAACACGATTACATGTTGTACCCCTTGAAGGCTACCAACGCTAGAAAGAAAACCCTCCTGGAAAAGAATGAAATGATTCAAACATTTCTTCAGAAACAATGTTTGAAGGCCATTTCTCCTTATTGCCCAAAATAGGGGGAAAGTAAAAAGATACAAACTCAAGGACTGGTAAATTGTTTCAATTAAAAGTAAATGTTTTACTTGGAATATGATTTATACCAAAAAAGATTATCCCCTCCTTTCCAAGTAAACAACAGCAGTAAACATGCTTTATACTTGACTGTTAAGTTGATCAGGACAGTGGTAAATGATTCTTTATTGGTCATTCCATGAAAATCAGATCTGAGAAATTCACTATCCATATTACAAGGGTCAATAATATCTTCCTCTCATAAGCTAAAAAGAGTCTTGAGTTGCTAATTTTAATTTTGCTAAAGTGAACTGGGAATCTACAATGAAATCAAAACCTTTGAATGCTTATATTTGAAAGGTACATCACTAGAGAAGCTTCATTAATTTTCTCATAGAGAATATAGCCTTGACAGAAAACTGAAATTTATGGAAAAACTATGAAATTGGCAAATCTGGTTTATGGGGATTAGATTAATAGATTTGTCTGTTCTATCTCTGCTAAACTTTGATTCATTGAGCTTACAAACGTCTACACATTTGTAACCTCTGTGAAGTAAAGCAAGTTTGTTTCGAGAGGCACGGCAAGATGTGCATACATTTGGGCATATGATTGTGCGAACTCCTCTCAGGGCTTTCTTGAGGAATCTTTCGTCACTTTTATCTCCTGCCATTGACTTTGCAACAAGCATCATGCGATCAATTATAAGACTAAAAAATAGACAGAACTACAAAAAAACAATAAACAGTTACTATCTGCTAGTGGTTTTGCAAATTAACTTCACCCACCTCAACATAACTTCCAAAGGCTTCAAGTGCAACCCTTTTATCCTTCACCAATGTCTTTACTCGAGCTTTTTTCACAATCAATGACAATATCACCATCTACATAAGCCAGAAAATAAGGCTAAAAAGTCAGAATTCACTTGATAATGTAAATCAATCATGGTTATGAATACAACACATTCTAGAATTTGAGGTGACTTGTTGACAAAAAAGATAGAAGACGATGTATTGTCAAATGGAATTTTATCATCTAGTCAAGATGTATATCATAAATCATGCAGTTTGGAGTTAGACATTATGGCCCTTCCTTTTTTTCTCTCCACTTATTGTAATTCTCATCCGTTATATCTATCTATAATATATATATATATATATATATATATATATATGAAATCAGAATTTCAAGATTCTGATGCATCAAGTTATCAAGCAAGGCTTTTAGGCTTGAAATAAAGTTGACAAAAAAGGCAAGCAGACCTGACCCATCTCACTATCTCCATCTGTTACCAGCACTGCATCCCTCACTTCGTCTTCTATTTAGAAACACTTGGGTCAAAACAAAATCACCAATGCTAAAAACAAATGATAATAAGATTCCCATACAAATATAAGCATTGCTATTTATGGATCACTGTGCCATATTTGCTCACCCGGATAATCATCCTCATCATCTTCTATGGCAGTACCATCTTTTTCAAGGATATCAGGTGCACCATACCACTTCCTTAATTTGGGACCCCCTGAAAATCAACAGAAAATCAAAGGCAATCAGCACAACAAGGTGGAAACAAAAAGGAGGAAACAAGGTTTTAAATAGCAGTCCGTGACCGTGATTGCAGCCACATCATCAAGAACTTTACAGCTTCCTAATCACTTTGCAACAGCAATTATGGCCACATCAGTCAAATTTATTGCATTTTTTTCCGATATCAAAGATCGTGACGAAATCACAACCGCAACTGAACTTTGAATGGAAAATTGATTATAAGATTAAGAACAAAACATAAAGATGACGTATGATTAGCAAGTAGCCACCTTCAATGTAATCCAGAATTTGCTCCAAAAAACTGAGTTTCTTCTTAGCATGACACACAACAAGAGACGGAACAACTAAACCATTCTCTCTGCTGAATAGGAAAGAGGAACCAAATGATGCTTCTGAACGTTGAGAATTCAAAGGAACAGACTTTTGAAACGACAGAGTGGAAGAAAGCGTAGCAGCATACGCCAACACCATTCTTGGCAGTGTCACAAACACTCCAACCGTTTCTTCCCGCTAGAAAGGATAACGCATTTCTTACCAATGAATAATGATTCAATATTTCCTTAATAATTGATAATCCCTGAAATAAATATTCAACCTTTTTAATCACAGCCGTCAAAAAACTTGAATTACATGATACATTGATACTAACCGTTGGATCATGTCAACCTAACAACTCAAAATCCTCAATGCACCCCCTTTTTCTATCTAGGGTTTTCCACAACCAAATTGCATAGAAGAAGCTGCGTTTTTCTTCAGAAACTAAAGACCCAGATGAGCAAAAAGACAAAGGCGAGTCCTAATTTCACTTTTACCCCACCAATCAAGCGGAAAGTTTCAATTTTTGTTTGTGGGATTTTTTGTGAAATGTAGAACAAGTGAAGACCATATTTTATGACTTATTTTTGTGTTGAACATTTATGGAGTAATCACGTTAAGCTTTTGCAATTAAGGTGATTCCCCCAAAAATTTGATTATGCATAATCACATATTTTTAGTAGAGGTAGTAGGGTCTGAGCAGTATTGACTACTTCTTATACTTGTGCAATTAAGACACTTGTATTCTCTGATTACAATAAGATAGGTTTCTAGGTTGACTTTCCCGTGTATGAAATCATGCAATGCCAATTTGAATTTTCTCTTGTAATTTTTCTCAGTATTCTCTAATAAAAATTATTCTTTTATCAGAAAAGAAAAGAAAATGATGTCAAGTTTACATTGCATTGGTAATGTAGTTAGATAGCTTAAATAACAAAATTCTTTGCTTCAAAAAAATGAAAAACAAAATTCTACAACTTTTTATGTAGCATTAAATAATCGGTGCTACTTTAGTATGACAGAAAACAAATATTTGACCTTGGATTTACTTGTGTATACTGCAACTTTTTCATCGTGCTCACAAGAAGAAAGTTAAAATAGGTATCATGATTATGTATTTATTATGTGCTTCTTTGGATTTAAATTTTTATATCATTTAACATATTGTATGTAATTTTATTTCGGAAGTGTTTAATTATTTCATATTTCTTAACAGCATATTGTGAGTTTTCTTTTTCTTGGGTTATGACTTATGAGCACATAGTTTCAGACTTTTTGCCAGCAGATCCTAGTATTTATAGAATAATGTTATTCATGCTCAACTTGAGATGAATTCTTAGGTACCTTCAAATTTCTGTAACAACTGATTCAGGGAGTGTGCATGAAGACAGATCGAGGTGCTGGTAGTGTTGTGATGTAAATAAATAGTGTCCAATTACTTATTAGACCACAAAATAAAATAAAAAAATTATTCATGTACTAAGAAGGATTGGGCTGAGTCGACGTAGCGATGGAAGAGTTTGAATAGTATACGTGAGATCTTAAATTTGAATTCCATTACTGTACACCAAAAAACCAATCCTTTCTTGGATGTGTAGGGTAGATGCAATCTTATGGGGGGGCAATTAAGAGGTCGATGAGATGTTAAATGCACGAAACATTCAATAGAATCAAGTCAATTATTTGTTATAAATGTTTTCGTCATTTGTAGATTTTTGTCTTTTAGTAATTTAATTGTTGTCTTATTAAATTTAAATACACAAAATACTGAATTGTACTATTAGTAATTCAATTTGGTTTATAGGCAAGATTCAAGTAACATTCATAAATACAAGTTTCCCCCTTAGAAGGAGTATCCTCCTTCAACTGAGACCGATAAAAACTACTCTTATGTCTTCCTTGACTTAACCCCCTCTACACCATATATATTAAATAAGGTAAAATGATATATTTAATCTTTTATTTTTTTCAGTTTGATCTTTATTTATTTTTTAAAAAAGTTTAATTTAATTATTTATATTTTTTTAGTTCACATTAGTTCTTTATATTTTAAAAAATATTTTGATTTTTTATTTAATTTAATCTTTCAATCTATTTAAGATTGACACCATTAATTATTTAAGAATGAATTTTTATGATAAAAATGAAGTGAACGAAAAGGTGAGAAAATTGGAAAAAAAATATTTTTAACTAATTAAGAAATTCAATCTTAAAATTGAATGATCAAATAGAACAAAAAAATTAGATAAAAAAATCAAATTGAACAAAAAAAAAAGGTCAAATAATTTTTTAAAAAAGATAAAAGATTAAATTGAAAAAAAATAAGATAAATGATCAAATTAAACTTTTTAAAAGATAAAAGATTAAACTAAAAAAAATAGGTCATTTAGCCATTAAACAGTGATTGTCACGTAGAAAATAACTGCCTAATAATACCATCGCACTCTATTAGCACTAAACAAATAACTGCCAATTAATACCAAACAATAATTGTCACATACAAAATTCACTACTGACTTAAGGGTTTGTAAAAACTTGAATTTATATTTAACTTGAATCCTTCACATTTTCGATAATGCTGGTCTCGTGAGCATTAATCCTTTGTCCCGTGGTCTCATGAACTACTCAAGCAACGCAACGCATAATCAATTTTAGCAGGTATCGTAAAAGGACATGGACTCGTGGTTTCTACATCACCAAACTTTGTAAGATATGAAACTCAAACTCACTAAACACCCGCTATAATAAGCACGACATCACGTAAACCCCAACCCAATAATGGTGTACAAATTCTCTAGCACGAGAATGTACGTCTCCAGCTTTTAGATGCATGCCAAATGGCTGACAAGGAAAAGACTTCACCTTCAGTTTTGGGGGAGGGGTAGCAAACTAACAACAATGACATAACTAGACATCCATTTCAAATAAATTTGTGTTTAATTAACCTAGTTTTAGAGTGACATTAAGGAAAAGACTTCACTTTCCCAAGTCAACAGTGCATAAACTACAAATTGATCAAATCCAAGAAGGCATCAACTGAATTGCAGCTGACACTAACGAAACCAACACAGCAGAATCCTACAGACTAGAAAAGAAACCTACACAAGTCAAACACAAACTATCCATTAACTGCAACATCTAGGAAGAAAAGCAGAATAACACGATCAGCAAAGAGTCCAACAATGACTGTCAATGATGGAATTTGGCTCATGTCAATCAGGGGCGAGCTCTCTTGTTACTGCATGATGGGCACTTGTATTGCTTGATATGCTCTGCCCTAGCAGGGGTGATCTTCACACATTTACCATGGAACCACTTCTCACAGATGTCACAGCAAATCCAGAATTCATCAGTGCCATAATGTTCACCACATGCCCCACACAAGGTCTCTCCATGTTCATCGTCATCTTGATCGTCCAGTTCTTCATCCTCCTCTTTTGGTTGCAATGGCTTTGACTGTCTAGCCTGAGATTCCGGAGCTCGCTGCTGCACAAGACAACAATTAGATGAGAAAGCAAACTAGCTGAGTAAAAGAGAACCACAATATGATGACACATTGACACCATGCATAACATGAGCCAGAATGTCATAGATTAACTACAGTTACAATGCCATTCAATTTAAACCATGACTTCAACAGACTTTGAAAACATCAATGTTGTACCACTACCACATACAGAAATTCAGGAAATAAAATTCCCAAAATCTAGATTAGAATTCAAAACAATGATTACAAAACCATGATAGCATGCTTAGAGTTCAGATACTTTAACGCCCTTTTCATCTCCCATTTCTTACAGGAATGAGGGTGGTAGTTATGAGTCCAAAATCCAAATAGATCATTTATACATGTAAGGAACACAAAATTTGTTGGAAGTTAATAAATATATTTATACGTCATGCACAGGAGTGAGAAGATATTATTACTGCCTTAGAGCTGGACTTAGACTTGCTGCCACTGTGGTTTGAAACTGAAGACTTCTCCTTAACTTGCTTCTTTGCTGCACCAGTAACAACTTCAAATATTGTTGGCAGTTCATTGACCATGTTGAAAAGCCGTTTCCTGCATTACATATTCAAATCATGAGTGAATGAGACACGTGAAGAAAAGAACTAAACCAATGAGATAGATAAATTAGACAAGCAGGATTCAACTGCTTTGTGATTTTCCACCAACTTAAGTTAACTTCAAATAAGAAGTATGGTCAGAGTATGAAATACCTGTCAGCTTTATCAAACCCAAATCTGGCTCCAAAATAGAATGCAATAGCAAGTAACCATGCATCACTATGAACAGCAACTAAAGATAGCCAGTCTTTTTCTTGCATGCCATCCCTAGCAAAGTTAATGCCCAGCACGGGCTCAGGAAGCTCTGGTGGTACTTCTTCAGCAGGTAAATTTACTTCCCACTGCTCACTGGGAAAGCCATACAAGCACAAATTCTCTTTCTCTGAAAGAATGAAGGGAATTGATTTATAAAACAGAAGCACTAAATATAATATCTAAAACAAACATGAAGCCTTTCAATCCATAAAAAAATTCTTAATCCTTTCTCTATAATATTTTTCTTCACAGTTAAAAGAGCTGCAAAATAATGTCTGTTTCCAAGGAAAAATTTACCACTAAGAGACAGCACTAGGCATTCAATTTAATTTAAACCTAACTCTGCATACAAGAATGTCTATAGGAGAATGACATTGACAGTGATA
>PYAF01001402.1:1151534-1215253 GCA_007407185.1 Glycine tomentella | reverse complement strand
ACCCCCCCCCCCCCCCCCACACACACACACACAAAAAAAGTTCATTGTTTGAAACTACTTAATCACATGACAAAGAACAGATAATTTCAATTGAAACACATAACTAAGCCACAATTCAAAAGACATCACAAAGGAATTAATATTAGAAAAGAAAACACGACTCTAAGCTAGCTTTAAATAATGTTCCTTGGTATAAGAACCAGAAGAAGTGTAAATTAATCAAAAGAACAGGTAACTTGGAAGAGAGTTTTAAAATGATGCCCTCATATAAATTGACTGCATTATATATATATATATATATATATATATATATATATATATTAAAGGTAAGAACAAGTACAATACTCAAGGAACCAAGTACAAACCCCAAAAGCAATAATAGTTAGACCAACATTCAGAGCACAAAATCCTTCAAAATCATAGTAAATCAACAGAACAATTATTTATTTGTTAATTTTTACAGAAGCCTCAATTGAATTCATCCTTACAATAAGTTAAAAGCCAATTGACTATTCAAAAACACAAATGTTGTGGCACACAAAGACCACATGAAAAGAAAGTATAACTAACCAGGATCACATTGGTTGTAGAAATCTTCAACATCTGCAACAGCATTACCAAGAACGAAAAGCCCATCAGTATCGAAAAGCTTTCAAAACTTTCATACATAGAAATTGTAAAAGATAAACAAATACAGAAGGCTGAATGTCACATTCAAGCGTTGAAAACGAATATAGATATTAAGGGCCTGTTTGATTTTCTTGTCAACTTTTTTGTTTTAAAAACTGATTTTTAAAACAATTTCACAGTACTCAACAATCTATTTCTCATCCAATATGTAATAAGTTTTGAAAATTGTTTCCAAAACCAAAAACAGTTGGAAGTTGTTTTCTCATCCTCTTCTATTTTCTTCAAGAACTCAGGGGAAAACTTTAGATAACAGAAATGTGCTCAAGGGACAGAAACTTTCAAATGTGCTCAGGAGACAAAGAAGTTTTATAAAACACAAAAACTGTTTTTGAAAACAGTAAACAAACAAAGCCTAATAATCAGGAAAATAAAGGAAACCGACAAAAATATCACAAAACCCTCACATTAAGTGCTAAGAAACCCGAGCTAAGCACACCGAAAGGAAGAAACACGTGCAAATTGCTTGCAAAAGCACTAATCAAACAACACTCATAAATCACACACACAACCACTATGGTAGTTTCAAAGCCTCTTCCTCAAACCACATTACAATGCCAGTAAGAAAGCCATTAATTATCCCACAAATCAAATCAAATGAAAATTAACCACTGAAAACAATTCATACAGAAAATCAAACCCATTCACACGGAAGCTAGCTAGCTTCAACGCAAACTTCAAAAAAAAGATTAAAAAAAAAACCCAAATTTACACATGGCACACAAAACCGAAAATTTTCACCCCAAATTGAAGTTCAAAAAACTGTAAAAAGATCCAAACATTTTAAAACCGAAACTTCTCACCAACACTTGTCATGCGTCAACGACAATAACAGCGACGCGTACACGAAGCTAAAACCCACATGAAAATTTTCACCGACCCATTAAGTAAAACCGAAAACTAAAACCAAAAATCACGAAATTTGCATGCAAAGCACATTACTTGACTAGAAAAACGGTTTCAAACACAGAAATTGAAAATTATTTCACAAAAAGAAGAAGAAAAAAGAGAGAAAAGATTTACCAGTGGTTAGGGCTTTGATGAGACCAGCTCTTCGGCCCTTGAAATCCCTAAAAACCTCTTCGACGGTGCGAGGATTATAGTTGCGCGAGTCCATTGCTGCTCCTTTTCCCTCTGAAACCTAAATCAGAAGAAGAAAAGGGAAAAGAACGCAAAACGAAGTCGTTTAGGTGGAAACGAGATTTGGGTGTTGCAGAGTGAGAGTGTCGAGAGAGTGGTGCGGTGTGGTGTTGCTTCCTCTCTGCCTCTGCAACCAAATTTTTGCAAAGTGCAAAATGCACAACAACAACAGCGAAAAACTCTTCCTTTTTATTTCTTCATTTTTTATTTACAAATTATATTTTTTATTAGTATTTTTTGGGTCGAAAATTGGAAATAAAATCTCGAGTCCTCAAAAAGAAAAAAAGAAAGGAAAGCAAATAAAATCTAGAGGATAAATAAATTGCGCCGGCGTGGTAAAAAAAAACCATCAAATTAAAAAATATTTATTCTTCTTGCAAATAAATCAACTCCTTATGTGTTATAACTTTTCCTCACTATTAAATTTAATTTTTATTTAATCCATACAAATTAAAAAGAATATTAGACGATTTAAAATATATCATTGTTCATACATCTTTATTCAATTAACTGAGTTAATTTTCCTTTGCTCCTCATTTTTAAATTTAACAAATCTCTAATTCAATCTTAGTTTTGTTGTTGTTTAGTATTTTCAGTTTTTTCTTTCACGTATTTTATTTTAGCTCTTAACATTTTAAGATTGGTTACTTTTATATTTTTTATATCAATTATTTATATTTTTAAATTATTTTGAAAATAATAATTTAGAGTTTTATTTTCTAAAATTTAAATTATTTTTTCATGTGTTTGAGTTAATCATGTATTTATTATTTTACAGTTTTAAATAATTTATATTTGTATTTTTTAAGTTTTTATTTTGCTGAATAAGTTTTAGTTAAAAATTTAGGTGCGAATGCATAAGATAGTTGGCAGTTATTTCTTAATCTTATTCTTACCACACTTTTCACCATTGCATAATTATACCCAAATTACTTTTATGTTATAATATCAATGTTGAAAAATCCATGTCAAAATTTTTATTGAAATCTTTTGTAGTAAAAAATCTATTCATTTATAAAATGCTTTTCAAACACTCAAAATAGAATTGTAATAATAAAATTTATTGTTTTACTCAAATAAAAAGTAATCAGATTTTCTACCATAAAATGAGAAAATGTTTTGGGTTGGGCACGAGGAAAAAAATCATCATAAATATGTGAAACTTCATTATTATTTTCTTTTGTTGTTATATACTATTAGATTAGATACGTGATAACAATGACACAATCCTTTGTTCTTTTAGAAATCTAAAGATGGTTATTTCATTAAAAATAAAAAGACAATTCAATTGAAATACATTGATAATCAATTTCAAATTATTATATATAGTAAGCTTGTTTATATTTATGATAATTATTTTAAAAGTTATTCTGATAATGATTTTTAATTGATTGAGTGATTTTTATTTTTTTTATAAAGACGTAGCATGACAATTAAATTCTTAAAAATACAAAAATAATTTGATTGTTTTCAAGTATCCTTTAGCACACATAGATAGGAAACATGTTTTTTATATAAAAAAAAAGTTTGTGAGCTTGATTCTAAAAATTTGTCATGATTAAAACAAATTTTACTATTCACTTAATCCCTACATAGGTACTTATCAATTATTCACTAATAAGATTCTTATATCGATAACCAAAATCGAATATCATCCTTATAAAGTAAAATATGAATTCATTTTTTTTACCAACATGACCAACATTTATTAGTACACACTAAACATTATATTGATACACAATATAACACAAAGCATTAATGTTATAGCTTTCAATTAGACAGTTAGGATAGAAAGGATTGTGCACAAGGGAAAAAATCACCATAAATATGTGAAACTTCATTATTAATTTCTTTTGGAGTAATATTAGACATGTGATAACAATCTCACAATCCTATCTTTTTACAAAATCTATAAAGGTGGTTATTTAATTAAAAAGGAATTTAATTGAAATATTATGTCATCTAATTACATATTACATTACATTTTTTTAAAAAGAAACATATTACATTACATATATAATAAGTTTATAGACATTTATAATACCTATTTAAAAATCATTTCTAATTGTTTGAATGTGTAAATTGTTTTCGTAACAAAATTATTGTTAAGATAATATTTAAGTTCAATTTTTGACAAAAATAATTATTAACCAAATTTTATTTATCTTTTCATCAAACTTTAGATTAATCAAGATTCATTTTCATAATAAAGAGAAGGATTAAAAAAAAACTCTTAAAAAACTACAAGACAATTAGATCGTTATATTAGCATTCAATCTAAGGTAGACAATTGGATGTAACAACTTTTAATTAGACTAGGGCTGTAAAAAAATACTTTTAATTAGACAATTAAGATAAAACAAAAGTGCACGGGAAAAAAAATCACCATAAGTTTCATTATTATTTTGTGTGTGTATATTAGACATGTGATAACAATGTCGGAATCGAATATTTTCTCAAAATCTAGAATGAGGTTATTCTATAAAAAAAAAAGAATTTAATTGAAATGTGTTGTTATTCTATCATAGTTTTCATATATAATGTTTATTGATTTTATAATAGTATCTTAAAAATAATTTTAATATTTTTTAATTAATTAATCATGTGAAATTTTTTACACTGATAGATAGAACATAATAAGTTCTTAAAAAAACAAAAACAATTTGATTATTTGGGTGTCGTTTAAACATACACAAGAAGAAAACATTGTATCATTATTCAATGTAATGTATACAGTTAGATGTAATAATTTTTAATTAGACTATTAAGATTAAAAGAAAAAAAAGGCTTAATTACAACTATTGGGCTAAAATGATTACATTTTATACTTAATTTTTGTACTTTAGCAGATTTTACCCTCAATTTTTTCACTTTTTGACAAATTTTATCCCTACTTTTTATTTTTTTATGAATTTTACTCTTAATTTTTATTCTTATATCAACATGTCACATCATCGCAACAGAAGATAAAATTATAGATTTTTCAAAGAGTCATTGTTTTTCAATTATTTTCAATTCCTATCCCCTTGACAGGATTAATTATATGACATACAAAATTTAGAACTATACAATACAATCATCCATCCTAAAGTGAGTTTTCGTATCAGTCAACGAGTTAGCATCTTAATGTAACCCACTCTTGAACCTCTTAATTTCTCTAATAAGATATGAAAATAATTTTTAAAAAAAATCAAGTGATCAAATTGTTGGTAAGAAGGATTGGCATGCAAGTGAAGCAAGGCACAATTGAGAAGTGATATTTAGCAAAGCAAAAGATGCTTTGATATTGGCACCTTCACACAAGTGGCAACTTCTATTCATAACACCTATCCACCAAAATGTTGTGGAGGCTTTATCAACCATATAAGCCAAAGCAAAAAACGACAAAGACCTAACACAAATGATTTTAGCAAAGACACCAACAGCAGCCAAGGCACTTCTCTCAAAATTAATAAAGCATCAGTGAACAAAGACAAAACATACACCACAACCAAAACCTTAGTTCTCAAAAAGACATTTTCCAATGTAACATCAACATAAAAGAAATATTGCTTGTGACTAGTCAGTTAAATATGCTACTTTGCCCAAATATTTTTCAGCCATCAATATAAGAAAATTGAAATCTAGCAAAGGTCTCTATATCTTTGTTCCAAAACAACTAACAGAACATAAACATTTTAGTAAAGACATAATAATGTAAATGAGCCAAGGATGACTTCCCTATGGAACACAGGCGATTATCATCTCCAACTGAACGCTGAAGAATAACTTGCTAGTGTGCCATAAAAGTTTGTCACATAAGAACTGATAGACGGTGTTGATTTCCACCACCACCACCACCACCAATGTCTGCGGAGTAACCCTGCATGTTCCTTCCAATATGAGAAGGGTAACCACATAACCTAAAGTCTGACTCATGTTGCTGGAAGACATCATCACTATTAGATGTACTAATGACATCAGAACACGTGGTTGCAGAAGCCCCATTTCTGTAGTTCAAGTTTTCTACTGCTTGAACCTTTGATTCTGACATATTTCCACTCAGATTCAACTGAGTACAGCTGGAAACATCTAGGTCATGGTTCGCTGAAGTAAGCTTCGACTCTTGGAGCTTTTTGGCATTCAAAAAGCGTCCACCGGAACCTCTAGCTCTCTTCAGTGCATGTAGATGGCGGGACTCATGAAGATATGGCTGCAGAAAATGATGATAGGGTTGTTAAGAGAAATTGACCTTAGAGGGGAGAGGAAACAAAAGAAGAGTGCTAGCAACACATTCATTTTAACACTCTATTATTGGTTAAAAATTAAAATTTATGTTGTGCTTTCGAATAATTTCAATCAATAATAGTGTGTCTAAAATTGTATTAAATAGAGTGTTGCTAGCATTTCTTGGAAACAAAAAGCACTTACTTTCCGTTCTTTGATGAGTTTGTTCTGTGCTTCCAGTTTTGCACGATACTGCCTGCGTCTCAGAATAGCATGGTACTGCTTTGCATTCACATACATGGGCTCCTCACTAAGATCAAGCGGCAGAGGAATTCGAGCAGGAGTCATTCCTATTAGCTGAGCATGATGAATCTGGCCAGATTTTTATAGCATATGTTTCAGAATACAGTAATACACAGAATTTGTCTTGGTGTTACAAACGTGCAACTCACTTTAAGTTTCAAAGCATTATGTAAATTCTTTAGAAATTTAATTAAATTAGAGAACCAACACGTCATAAGAGAATCTAAATACTTGAAGCTTGAATCGTAGCCTATCTAAAGAAAGCCCAATTTCTTTTCTCAACTACTAGGGATAAAGGTTAGCAAGAATAACCATGCTGTCTTGTAAAGATTGCATCTGTGATTATTGAGTTTATAATAAAGAATATCTTGAGTCAAAGATAAGAAACAAGTATCCCACCATAAGAAAAGAATTTTAATAAATAATAAAAGCAATGGAAGAATAAGAACAAAGGAGGTGCAAATGAAAAGCTAAGAAACATTTTTAAATAAAAAGATTCTTTATAAAATATACTTTACAAACTAAGAGAATCTGTAAGTTTGGCAAGCTATAAGTAGCACAACAAATAGTAAAAATTAATAAAGCATGGACGATTGACTGAAAAGATTCCCAAGGATGTATAAATTGAAGATCTTGAGAGAGCATGAACTAGACTATTCAATTATTCAATTAAATTAAGTAAGAAATAAAAAGGCATCAACAGGATTCAACCACAATAACATCTACTTCTAGCAACATCTATCCGAAAGTCTCTCAGAAAGCTTTGCACAGAATTTATTCCAATCAAATTAAAACAACACATAACAAGAACAGCATGCTTTCCCATAAATACCCTATTTCTAAGTCAACGACATAGCAAAGCCTAAGCTATTCTCAACAAAATCAGAAGAAAAAAATAACATTATACCAAACTTAGTCAGAACACACAAAATGGAGCAATTACAAAGTGAAAATCTCATTATACCAGATGTAAACAAAGTACTTTCCAGATAAAGCATAATCTCCATGAGTCAGTCATAAGTTGTTTTAGCAATTTGTTTTCATGATAAAACTAACTCACTATGCTGGAGACAAGCTGACAAAAATAGAAAATAGTGGAAAAAGAAATGAACAGACACTATTATCTTACATTAGATTGTGGGGCACATGGAGCAGCTAGTAGGCCACTAAAGCACGGCTCGGCAAAGTGGAATGCAGTATGAGCCTGAAAAGTAAAATAATAAGAAAAAGATTTGCAAATAATCTCTGTCCACTAAGGCACAATCACATATCTAGTTATCTACCCACAAGTGATTGGTTGTAACACAGTTGTGAAGGAGGGAAGGTATAATCCTGAATCCCCACAGTTGACCCAATGACACCTTCCACACTCTTTCCCCCAGTTGTGTTGTGTGTTGAACTAGCAGAAGAATTGCTACACTGCACTGAAATTTGACCTAAAGATAGTATTCATCAATATCCATTAGGAAGTAACACATGTTTTCTGACACTGATTAAACAATTCAAGGACTAAAATCAATTCCAGCAACTGAAAAGAAAAAATAATGTCATTACAGGTATGGCTATCATATTATCATTATTATCCTATATGCACAGCCTAATGTAAGATATCACTTAACAATATCATGATAATCACAAATTTGTTGTACTTCATTTTTTTTTTTCTTTACCATAAAGATTCCAGAGTACTCCAGTAGCAGCTTCACAAAATAGAAAGGATATACAGATATAGAAACACAAAAAAATTAAGCACTAAGCACAGTCAGATATACAGATATAGACAATATTTTATTACAAATACCTGATTGTGCTGAACCAACTGCTGGATAAGACTGACCGGTTGATTGAGTTGAAGATGAATCTCGATCCTGATATTGAAAACTCAATGGTTTGGTCTTATGGTATTGCTGCGGCAGAACACTCATTTTCAAGCTCAAGCTTTTGGACATGGATGATTGTTGCACATCAGATTCAGAGGAAGTCCCCCATGATGAGCATCCAATAGCATAAGATGATAAATTTGTAGGACCAGAGCCTTTCTCACATAAATTCTTCATTGTTTTCCACTATGGATCAAGGCTTGCTCAGAGTCGAAATTCACTTACCTTCAACAACAAAAATAATAATAAACTATGATCTGATTTTCTGAAAACCAGGATTGGTCTACAGCCATTTCTCAATCAACAGCAACTATTTCCCAAAGAGGCATTTACCTATCAGATTGCTGTTGCAATTAGTAATAGCAACCACAATATGCAAAGCAACTGCATGAATTTGGGGATTTTTTTTTTTTTTTGATCCGTTGAATTTGGGGAATTTGAAATGATATAAACATATCAAACTATTAATGAACATGTTAATTTATACATGCACAAACAAATAAGACAAGCAAGCTTGTGGCGTGTGTATAGTCAGAAAATAAACTCACGGTTCAATATTGGAAAAGAGATATATGAAAGAGAAAAACATTATGTTCCTGTAAACTGACTAGAAAGCATAGAAATCAGACAATCTGAAGGGCCATGCAGAAGCTCCTATAAGATACTTGTAAGGACTTGATATAGAGATTCAAAAAAAAATACTGGCTAATCTTTTCAACTCTTAAGTCAACTTACCATGTGCTATGCATGACACCAAGATTGGCCTATAGAAAGCCATGTGTTTCTTTTATGCAAACTAATGAACAATATGCAGTACGTCATCAAAAGCAGGAAGCATGAATTTGAAATGAAATGGGAGCACCTACAGGTTTCATTCAACAATAAAGGCATGCCAATAATAAGAAAGTTAATAAATTTCGTTGAAAAGTAACAGAGTCTAGGAATCATTTACAAGTTCACAGTCTTTACAAAGCAATCCAACAAAAAACAACTTGAATCAACAAAAACAGAATAGACAGATAGAATGCATGTGAACCGACAAAAAATTGAAAATACAAAATAAAAAAAATGGGGTATTAAAAGATAAGAGAAAAAGAAAAGAGAGGAGTTGCATGAAAAGGAATTCTTTCCTTTTTAAGACTTTTGACATCATAAAAAGCATGTCAAATTTGAAAGCTCCAATTCATAAATGGTTAATTCCCAGAATATTCACATAAACAAGAAACAAAGTTATTGGCAAAAACAACAGTAAGGTATCAACCATCAGCAAATACAAGTCTGTCTGTCTTACCTACAACAAGAAGTCCTCTTGTTATAGATTCACTACCATACCACAACTCCAAAGTAATTTTTTTTCTCAAACAAAAAATTCTTCACCAGAAATAAAAAAAACAAGATGGACAAATAAAAAGAAAAAAGGAATAGTAAAAAGAGAGAATTAGACCTTGAAAAATCAGTAAAGTGAAGGGGAACAAGAAATGGGATTTTTGATATTAACCAAAAGCTGTGCTGTGCATGTACATGTATGTACTTAAAAGCTTAGAAGAAACTCTCAATCTGAAACAGAAAGTTGTACCCCACTCCACTATTGTCTCATACTCCTCCACTTCATCATCCACTTTCACTTGTATCTGGTCTCTTTTAAGTGCACCAAAGACTTTGAACAACTATGAAGATCTCTCTCTCTCTGCATTAACACACGTCAATCAAGTTCAACTTCAAGTGTAGTCTCTCACCACCCACCTTCGACATACCAAACCACCTTTCTCAATTCTTCATTATTAAAATTTAATATTATTATTGTTATTATCATTAACATTAACATTAATAAATAAAGAGAGAAAAGAAAAAGGTACAATCAATGAAATAGGAGATTTCATTTTTTTTTCTTTGGTGACATTGACATATGACTATATGAATGTGATCACATCTTAATCTGATTAAAAAAAGGTTTCAAAAAAATAATAATAAAATTTGAAGAGGTGCAAAAGAGTTTTGTCATTTTGTGATAAGTTGAAATAAGAAGTAAATGCAATGCAAGTTTCAACCTCACATCAGACTGTGATGCCTCCTACTCATAGACTTCTGTGTTCCTTTTAAATGCTTTCCTTCCCTTCCACGGTCCTTAACTCATCCATGAGCTTCTTAATTTTAAGAAAATTTTAATTAAATCTTAATCTCTCAACTTAAAATCCTAAAGTTCACGAAAATAAAAAAATAACTTTGAATCCAAATTTATATTAGAGTATGAGGTTGGTCTCCTGTAAAGAAAAAAAAGAGATCATAGATTCAAATTTATTTAATTGATATTTCTAACATGTTAATAAAATTAACATTTGTTAATAAAACATAAATCAATTACAGTATCTTTGATGTTATATATTACTATTTAAAGTAAAAAATCATTAAAATAAAGTATTTTTCATGAAGACTCAAGAGTTAAAATAAGTATTTTATAAAATTAAAGACTAAAATAATTTATATTTAAATTTCAAAAAACGGAACCCATTAATTTGATGCATTTATTACAATGTAAATATCTCTTATTATTACCTAGTTGGTAGAATATTATTTTCAACATATTTTATTAATTAATAAAACTATATAAATTCGATTAAATAATTAATAAATTGTTTTTAAGGAAGTAACAATTATTACTACATTTTTGCAGAAAAAATAATTATTAGATTTTGTTTAATAAAATTTGTTAGAGACGTAATAACAAAGACATCCATATATCTAATCTTGACGTATCCATCTTTTTTTATTATTAAAAGTTAAAATTTGACGTCAGTGATTCTCGAAAATTCTTCAGGAGACCGTGAAAATTGGTAAGGGTCGAGTTAACAGTATTTTAATCGATGAAAAAAATTAAGTAAAACAATTTCATAGATAGACTAGTATTTTAAATTTTTTGTATAACTAGAATTTATAAAAAAAATATATTTAAACATATAAACTGTATTATAATTAAAATTTGTAAAAATATATTTATAATATATAAATTTTATTTTAAATTCATGATAAATAAGTTGTATTGTGACACAAAGTTATTTTTATTTATTGATAATTTTTTAAAACATATTAAAACTCAATTTTAAAGTAATAAAAATCAAAAGGATAAATTTAAGAAATATTTCTAAAAACGTTTTTGATGAAAAATAACTCTTGAAAAAACATTCTCATTAAAGAATTATTATTTTTAAAAACGCTCTCATTCAATATAATTTTTCTAATTTATACATAAGGACAACACTGGAGTTTCTTTAGATATATATTGAGCATTGAAGTTTCTCTAGAAGCAATTTTTTTTCTAAAGCGAGGGCATTTCAAATATTTTATTCTTAAATATTTTTTTATAATTATTTATCAATTGAATGAACTTTTAATTGTTAATATATATATATAAAGTAATTCTAATGAATTTAATATATCTATACTATATTACCTTTTGTTTTTTTTAATTATGTATTAATTGATGTACATGTGTAAAGAAATGTAGTGTTAAACTACTACTATTTACCATATATATTTAATCATTTTATATATAGTAGTAACATTAGGTTTTTCTTAAAAATATTTATTCCTGCCTAAACTGAGGGCATTGAAACAATTTATTTTAAAATTTTATTTTTATTTTTTAATCATGTTTAATTGTTGTATATGTGTTGAGAATAGTAGATAAATATTATTGCGTTTCTATATATTAGTAATTTGCAGTATGTACTCCAACCAAGGAAAGCAGTAATTTATTTTAATGAAAGTATAAAGCTTTTTTCCTTCACCACTTTATCGATTTCTTTTTATGCAATAAAGTATTCATCTGTTCATAGTGTCGTTAATTTCTTTCTCTTTCTCTATATAATAAAGTGTTTAACTCATTTCAATTTCATATATCTCTCTCTAAAATAAATTGTCTCATTTCTTCTCTTTCCACCACAGGCCAATGTTCTCTCCATCCACTATTCAATATGTAACCAGTTTCCTTTAAACTTTTCAATTATTCATTATTTAGCTTTATAATAAAAATGTGAAAAATAATCAATATGGTATAATTGAAAAAAATGTAACCTTAATCTTAAAAAATAACAAATAAATAGGAATGTTGTCTAAAAATAATCCCTCCGTTCCATAATGAGTAACGTTGAGTTAGAAAAAAAGTTAGACACAAAATAAATGTTATTTTAATTTTTCAATATAATATAATATTAATGAATAATACTTTATTCAGATGAATTGGTGGTTTATTCGAATGCAAATCATACATGGCTCAGGTAGGAATACAGGGCCACTTTTTTTTTTTTTAATTAAATTCATTCTTGTCGGATCATGAATGTTCTGTTTAATATTGTATTTGCATACTTGAATAATACCAGGCATTGCAAACCAAAAATTGACATTATTATGGTTTTCTTCTTCTTCACATCCTGGCAAATGCTAGTATATGCTATATAGTACCAAACACAACCAAAAAGCCATACAATGAATACTACTAATTTAGATTATCAGCAAGGATAGAACCTTGTCATCTCCTACGAAATAAAAAAGAATGACGTCTCATAAGGGTTGGCTGCTAATTATCAAGTCCTATATTGATTTTTAATACGAGTTTTGATAGTTACCAAGGATTATGATCGGATTAGGATGACATTTACTTAAAAATTTAATAAAACTGTAACAATACTTTAGATTTATTTTTGGAAGGACCATGTCCTCATTTCCATATCACATTACAATATCTATCAGCTTGTTTGGTAGAGTAGTAGGGAAGATGAAAAGACATTAAATTGTTTTTCCAAAACAATCAATCAACAAAAATTGATTTTTTTCCTTTTTATTTTAAAAAATATTTCTCTTTTTCTCTTAAATCAAATACCTCTAAAATCTATCATATTTATCACCTATTTCTCTTTTTCCTATTTCTATCTACATGGTTTCTCTCTATTGTCCAAACATAGCATGAATGAATAAAAATATAAGGACTAAACAAAAATATATTTAAAAGGCCAAACCTAAATTAAAATATATGAAAAAGGATCTCACTTTAAACCTATAACCTATTATGGTTTCCTTCCTCTTCACTTCTTGAAAGATGTATAAATTACATTGTTTTTTTATAATTACACTCCTCTTGCAAAAAACAATATATACTTCATTTTAATCTATTTTAATATAAATAATTCATGTAATAGTAGGGTACTAGGGTAGCCATGGAGATTCGGCTCTAAAAATTGCCTAAGTTCTAAAGAGGGAAAAAAAATGAAAAAAGATAAAGTCTTAATTCCAAGTTCACCCTCGAATAAGAGCGTATTTGATTTCCAGTCCAATTTGTTGTGCACAAATTCCAAAATCAAATCCAATGATCCATCGCAAATTAAACACAAAAGGAAGGGTGAGGATGTTTTTCCAAACTTCATTTTGCCTCCAAAGTCCACTTGCAATGAATATCCAAACATGTACTAATTCATCAAACAAACGCACATAAAAAATATACCTGTATCTAGCTGATAACCTAGTGACGGTAGACATGACTAAAGGTCAAAAGAATGGTAGTAATTAAAGTAGGGAAGACGCAAATTTAAAGTAAATGTTGCATATAATAATACTGAGGGGGGAAATATCAATGTTAGTTAAGCTACAATTACATGACCGAAAACTGAGAAATCCAAAAAGATGTATGAGTGAATATAAGATCAATTAACTTATATCCCATAATAAGCCAGCTTGCCTAGAAATTATCATTTTTTTTTTTTATGGAAATCCTCCCATAAGCTGAAGATATTCTTGTCATTTGGAACTCTTTTAAGTCATCCACTCAGTTCATTCTTTTCAGGCAAAGAGCGAAGTTGCCGAGAATGCATTCGACTATAAGTGGTCAATAATCCCGTCCCTTATATGGCATCTCCTGTAAAAAAAATCGAATTCTAAGATTGAGTTCCCAAAATATTGACCATAGAAGCTAACCCGGACATATACGATGTAGCTAAGTTTGTTCAAAGTCCAGATCAAATGCCTAAATGAAGAAAAATTCTAGCATCCATGATATATAGGCATACATTAAATTATTGAGATACTGATTTTATCACGTGTCTTTCTCACAATGTTAAAGACAGCAACACAAGGATGCATAAAATTAAAGCATACACAAGTTGAGTCTTCTTCTAACCAGAGTAATGGAAAACGAAGATTAACTAAACATTTTTGAATAAAAACCAGCAAAAAGAATAAAAACTGAAAATGATGAGCATAACAGGTAAAGTCCTTACAGGGAGGTAACTTGGCATGTAAAAAACTTGCCTAGGATGACCAAGTTGTCCATACTGCAATTAGATTAATAATAATATTAAATAACTTTCTGAAGCATCAATATTCAGAGTCACCAATGAGATATTACAAGTGAAATCCCACCTGTGGTCCATTCGGATGAAAATATGGTTGGGGTGGCATTTGTGCCGCTTGTGGATTATATACGACAGGTTGTGGCCCCGCAAAAGTAGTTCCAACCTGCAAAACACAAGCAACATAATCAAACAGAAGCGAGTCAGAAGTTACTGCCTTACTAATAATTCTACATAGTCTTGTATGGAAAGCTAGGTCAATTTGGCACTTAACCAAGTTAAGTAGTATGGTTTGCTTAAATTTTTCTCACCCAACAGCAAAGATAGTCTCAAAGCATGGTCTACCAAGATATGAAACAAGACAAGCAAGCAATTACTATCTTTCATCTTTTTTTACATCCCCACAACTCATCAGGAAATTCACACATCCCAGGTTAATATAACATAAGTTGGAGGAAGAAACCAGCCCAATAAAAATTGAAAATTACATTCGAAGACCCAATCTATTCAATTCAGCAGACAGAAATATTGTTAGAATTACTGGTAATCAGTATAAATCTTATACAATAATGGCATAGAAGAAAACTTTATGAAAGAACAGGGATGAAAATATGAAAAAGAAAACTACAATAGTGTAATTTCCTTATTGGAGATTAAGAATATCATTCCATTAAATACTTACTCCAATACCCATGGGCATGGCTGGCATATTTGGGACAGTGGAGACGGTAGCCGGGAAATAGAAAGAACCATCAGACACTGGGGAGCGGGGCCTAGCATGTGATTGAGATGGAACAAAACTCTTTGCATTAGGGTTGAGCCTGAACTCCTGACAACAACAAAAGAAAAACAGAAAAGGGGAAGCTCTGAGAAACGCCAGTAATATAAAAAACAAAATTTGTGTCTACCTTAATAAAAGACCATCATTTGTAGGTGCTGTTTCAGTATTTCCTATTTTAAAAGTTAATATTGTACTTTCACACCTTGGCATTGGGATTCAGAGTTGATTTTTCCGAAGACATTGAACCAACTGAAGAACTTGGTGATAGACCAGGACCAGAGGTTGCTGCCATATAATCAGAACCCATTGATGAAAAACTACCTAGTCTTCCACGTGAAATTACAGACCTTGTTTCCCCAACTGACCCAGTTTCTTCAGGAGTCATTGATAAAATACGAGAAGGGGCACAGGAGGCCACATTAGTAGATAACCCCCCTTTATCGGAGCCATCTTTCTTCAACTTAAGTGATGACTGTAAATCTGCATTAAAAATTGCAAATATCAGAGAAATATAATACATAATAAAAGAATCAATCACTGAAATGAAATTTCAACTGCGGGTGAGAGCTTCCATTCAGAATTACTATCAAATACTGATAGTTAGCTTCAATTCTTCATTTAAAATAAACAGAATAATCACTTAAATGACATTGGTTTAGTTTCATCCACATTAGTTTCAAGCACAATGCTTTAGATCTAATCAATTCAGGGAGCTAAGAAAGAAACTCCACAAACCCTCAGATTTTGACAGTTGGACATCCTCAGCCTGCATCAATTAACAGTAAAAAAGAAAGAAAATGAGAAAAAAAAAATGAGATTTTGATTTTATAGCAATTTCGTGTGAAATATTTGAGAGAGTTGTAACTCTGAAATTTCAACTCACTATCCAATTTTCTTCCATAGTATTATCATTGACTCCATGTAGGTTATTAACTGAGTTCAGCTGAATCCTGTCAGTTGGATTTGAGAATGAATAAGGATGTTCATATTTATGTTTTTATGTTCCAAAGGCCACCCTTGGGCAAAGGGAATACAAATAATTACAATGAAACAAGTAACTATATACAGAAAACTGAGAAAAGCAAAAGGGCAACAACTACCTGCTTTTTCCATCTGAAAATGAGCAACTCTGGGCAGGGAGTTCAGATGCTAACTGCTTAGCATGATCATTAGAACCAGAGCGACATAAATCCAAACCAGTACTTGACTGAGATAACTCTGAGTGATCCTGTGCATGAAAGTAAATTAAATATTAAGCTGAATTTAGGAAATAAAGTAATTACTTTATAAGGAAGGAGGGAAGAGAAAGAAAAAGCATGGATAAAAAAGAACTTCTGATTACTTTGATTTGGACACAATTTATAAATTTTGCAATATGCTTTAGATGATAAAGCTGTACTAACTTCAAAAACAGAATGAGACTCAAAACATTGAGCACACTTTCAAGCAGAAATTATTCAAGAAAATATCATTAATCTTGAAATTAATCAAATGTTGCCTGCTTACTGGTAATATTTTACCTATACTACCAACACAAGTAGTTTTATCCACTACAGAGTTGCTACATTGAAAACATCAACCCCCCTCCCTTGGGCTGGAATTTAAGATATTAACAAATGCCCAGTTTTGGATTTGGATATACTGAGTTTGTCAAAACCAAAATCCTTAGGTTTGGGGTGGGGTGGGGATGAAAAATCATAAATCATGTGATCGAAATACAACTAATATTGAAAATTGAACATAGAAAATACAATAATACAAGTAATTAAAACATGTAATAATACCACTAAAAATCAAGTAAGAATTTAGGTATATTTCATAATTATTGCATTGTATTCCTAAAATTTACATTCAATAGTGCTTATGGAAAGGAAGAAAAATGGGGTAGAAAGAGAACATGAAATGAGGTTGAATTCAGTGTTATCAATGGTGAAATCTGGTGGAAGGCCAAAATTCCACCATATAAACACGCTGTGGGCCTCACTTCAGGCTTTCAGAAATTTCTTATGGCAGTTAGCAAAAAGTCTGCCACGCCTTTCTGCCATGGTGCCACCATTTAACAACAATGATTTGCCCGGTAAACTAGTCAGGGCTCCCCATGGTTTAGTAATAGGGAGGGGAGAATGTCTCTTCATCCGGGGGTTCATTTCATTCATTATGAACTAAAAAAAAGTGTAAGGCTGATTAGTGAGGTCTTAAAAACTTCATACAATGAATGATCAGCCATTCCATCTGTGCTTTCAGCAAATAGGCGACGTGAATCTATGGTTTCTATGTTTCAATCGGGTACCAATTGCTTGGATGCGTTTGACCGAGAACCCGAACCGCTTGACTGACCCCTTCATACATACTCGATTCATTAGGGTCGGGGATGAAACCAATAATCAAATAAGTGCAAAAAATCGCGCAATGATTTCAAATGATGGCCCAGAACAAACCCAGTTCATGGGTTTAAGAAACCAAAAAAGAAAAAGAAAAAGAAAGAAACAAGACCCACACCATAGTGATCTGTGATCCAAGAGAGAGAGGGAAGTTGAGAGCTAAGAGACAGAGAGGTCAGGGTGTTTGAGAGAGAGAAGACTAGAAGAAGGTTGAGTGGTTCAGAGAGGTCAAAATGAAGGAGATTTAGGGATTCCAGATCTCTCAAATGGAAGCTGCGGTTTTTCAACCCATCACAGCAAGGCTTGTTCTGGAAAGTTTACCAGGGTTGCCATCCTGATCTTTCAGTTTTAACAATCCTCAATACAGTCAGGATCATGTGATCCTCCAAGTAAAGACAATATTGACAACACTAGGATACTGTTAAACGGTGTTCCCACCTTAAAACCAGGGCGGATTTCCAAGTGTATGTATAGGTTCAGTGTATCATGTAAATGTGGTGATTAAGAAAATTATATCTTTTTATTTATTATAATATTGAGACACATGGTTTTCAGCATACACATTTCTTCTTTCTCTCACTCTCAACATTCTACATGAGTTCTCGCTTGTGCTAGAAGAGGGATTATAATGATAGCCCTCATAAATAGAATGAGTACTTCTGGATGGAAAACTAAACTAAAAGCACTGAGAAGCAAATGCCTTCCAGTTGTCTCACTCATAACTTGAAGTCCAGGAAAGGAAAAAATAGAGTTCAAATAACTATTATAAAAAGACCATGACACAATTAGCCTTCCAAACAGCTAACACATCTTCCCATTATAAAAATGTCTGCCAGTTGTCTCAATCGTAATTTGAAGTCCAGGAGGGGAAAAATTAGAGTTCAATTAAATATTATAAAAAAAACCCATGAAACAGATATATCATTGACTCATTCAAAAAAAAATATATCATAGATCCAGCAACATGATTAGCCTCCCAAACAGCTAACACTTCTTCCCATTATAACGCTCATACTCTAACTAATAATAATTTCAAATTGCAGAATCACAAAATTGAAGTAGAGTATTGAGACAACAGTACAGAGTGGTGCCCTCATGTAGCTGAAAATGCCACATGCCAGCAGATCCAAAAGAAATTATTTACTAAAAATCAGTAATGCATAAACACATTATGGTAGTATTTGGTCACAAGAAAGGACAAGCAAGTGACATGCAAAGTGACAAATGATATAGACTTACTAAAACACAACAATTATTAAATAACTGGTTGAGGAGGTACCACAGACGAGAAATTTGACCACGTTTGAGCTCCATTACTGCCTTTCTGACCACTTGCTTCAACTGGTCTCTTATTGACTAAACCATAAATATTATCAAATGTTTCAGAATTGTGTGAATCCAAGAGCTTGTCCTCATTTTCATCATATTCACTATCATCAACACCTTTACCCCTATAGACTGAAGAGAATCTGGTTTCTTCATCAATATCAAAGTTATGGTAAAGGCCTCTTTCCTGTTGAGAAAAACAGTTTGAGGAATTCAAATAGACAATTAAATAAAAAGTTGCAAAAATTCACAAAGGGAGAAAAAGCCATTGAAGCTATGCCAACCTCTGCTAGATGAAGATCTTGTGTTTCCTCACCCTCAATTTCTCTTGCTATTCTTAAAGCTTGCTTTTCCAACTCTCTTGTCTTGGGCCCTTTTTCAAGCTTTGTTGTATAGAAATCCTCATTGAATGTGCTTTTTACACCGAACAACATTTCATTTGTTTCAAACTGATCCCATCCCCTAGAAAAATACAAAAATAATTGTCAACATAAAACAAACCAGAGGAGCTATTAAGAATTGCAATAAGAAACAAATGACAAAAACCTAGATATAAATAATGGTAGTAGCAATGTCATATACTCAATTAAGCCTCATGTTAATAAGTAAAGACCTAGCACAAAATCCCCTATTTCCTTTTTGCTATGTCAGAATAATTCACAACCAGATTTTATGCCAATATTCTTTCAATAATTCCACAAGGAGCATTTCTTAGCTTCCATAATGGCTCCTAGATTTCAGCACTGAGAATAGAATTGAGAGACGACAAGAAAACAACTGATCCATTTTTTACTTTTTCTTGGCAAGTAATCTTAATGTATTAGAAGGCTTCAAGGAGGAACAGTTCAACTGCATGACAGAAATGAAAGCAATGTCACCCAAGTAAAAAGGAGAAAAATAGAAAACCTAGGAAACATGTATAAATAAAAAAAATAAAAAAATTATTAAGCTCGTCCAAAGAATTATACTCATCATCACAAAGAAACAATTTTTATTCCTTTCCTTCACTTGTTACAGGAACATCCCAAAGGCATTTCTGATTTCACCAAAGATCTCATCCTAGCTATTATCCTAGTCCAGTAATCCATAAGTCTATTATCATCCTCTAAAGAGAGATTAGTCATGTTTTACTGAAGTCATTACTCAAGGGAAAACTTCACTGAAAAAGAGGTCCCAAGCAAAAAGATTTTAGAATCACAGCATAATGAAATGTCCCTAACAAAAAACCTAGTTCCAAAAAGTCACCAAGATGAACAAGAAATATGTGATAAGAAAGTAAACGAAACAGGTAAGTAAATATACAGAATCATTGCCCATTTGTCCATAGGCAATGCTACTCCATTACGACTAATGAAACACCACTATATAGGGGGTATGACTTTCTTGGTGCCCAGTTTCAATTTTTCCACTATACACAATATCCCATGTTTATAGTTTTAAAATGGAGGAGAAAGATCTCTTATAAAAGATGGGGGAAAGATGCCATTGAGACATCTATTATTTGCGTCTTACATCATATTTTTAATAAACTTCCAAATGTAAACAAGACAAGGTTCATACTATAGTTTCTCAGCCCACGTCTGGGTGTCAAGGCTTCAAGAAAAGAAAATAAATTATATTTCTAAAAAATGCAGCCTAGTGCTATAAAGCTTGTGCTATGATTGGGTCCACTAAAACAATCCTATCATTCATGAAAGAAAAAATTTAAGAATAACAAGAGAAATATAAAACCACCTATTCCAAGGCCCATCAAAGATATTTTCCAGTTCAGGGCATTGTGGATCATCTTCATCAGGTACCCATCGCTGTAATTCTCTCCCTGTCTCGACATGACAGGATTGAGATATTACTGAATCAACCATGATGTCCTGATGCATATCATAGTGAGATTCACTAAGTAGGCCATCTCTGGAAACAGCAACATCCTGCCAAAATTATGCATAAAAAATATCATCAGGAAACAAATTAACAGTGTTTTCAATGCAATATCACCTACTCCTAAAATAAAACTTTCCCAACACCATTCATTACTATACATCATCTTTTTGTTTGTTTGTTTGATTTTAAACAATGCAGTAGAATTTCAAGTGGAATTACTATCATGATTTTCCCAGTACAATGCAAATAAATGAAAAGTAGCAAACCTTTGCTATAACTTGTACAAGGTCAGTGGCAGGTATAATTAAAGTCTTAAAAGGAGCTTTGCTGACAAATTCTGCACCAGATTCCTTTCCTTGCAAAGAGGCATCCGTTGTTAAGCGAGCCATTTTCAAAATGATTCCTAAAAGAACAGTAATGATGACATGACATAAGCAGTAAAAATTGTCAAACTCTCTATGATCCATAAATATAATAATGAAAACTGGAAGCTGGAATCAATTGAGAGCTACAATACAAAAAATATTATTGCCCTCAATATCATCAAATCGATAACACAACCATAACAGAACATACCAAAATCTTTGTCAGAATTTGTTGCATGAAATATTCCAGAGTATACAGATCCATTTTTCACCTGGACTTCCACATGCTGCCCAATAAGGCATGTTGTTATATACACTAATCGATCATGTGAAGGACTCCCATACCTACCACCTTTATTGCCAGTCTCTACATCTGTAATAATAAATATCAGCAAAGCTGTAAAGGAAAATAGAAAATAATAAATAAGTCAGATATGAAGTTCACCTGTACTTGCTAATCTGCTGCTGGCATTTGACTCTCCAGATGGGATCTTATAATCAGACTTAGTTGCCCCTTCTTTTTCAGATTTCCAACGACCATATCCATTAGATGATTTAGGCTGCCCAACTTGTTGCAAATTCATCCTCACCCACAGCCCTTGCCCCACTAACCTAGAACACATAGAAATTCAATTTACAAGATTTCATTCTATAAAAGATGGCAAAAAAAGGGTATATACATATATACTCATAAAAGAATAATCTCCAAAGACTATTAAATATTACAGAAAAGAAGCATATCAAATGAAATAACCTCAAAGGATCTATGAAACCCAGATACTTTATATGACACAAGTACGATATGACACCTTCAAAATTCAAGATATAATACAGCCTAAATATGTTAACATGAATTAAAAAAATAATACTTTACACAAATGCACAATAGTGTTGAAGAGATATGGATCATTTTTCATTGATACATGATTATATCAGGGGATGATAGTCACAATTTGCAAAACAGAAAAGAAAAGATACTAGTAAGTATCATACGAATAAAATAAAAACAGTTACATATCATTCCCTTGCCCATATCACAATATCCTCCCTCCCCTATAAACATGGCATATGAATTACATATTTTTTTCCAATATATGCTAGAATGTCACAAAAGCATCATTAGTCTTATTCAAAATAAGTCTTGACTTTGTATTTGTCTTTTTTTACTATAGCTTTAAGGATACAAAGAAAAGGATCGACTAATATGTAATTTTAGTCCAATTAAAGTAATGCCTTGTATCCCATGTATTAGTCAATAATTTTAAAAAAAATATATATACAAGAAAATTAGAAGATACTCCTTTGGATACATATCTAGGAGAGTATAGCAGTCGTAGGCATGTTGGTATCGGAAATCAGTACAAGACTGAAACTATTCCATTTTTGGAATATGTGGGCTTCATAGCAAATGATTTTACTATTTGTCTATCCACAGTCAACATTCATGTAGTGACAGACTGGTTATATTTGGTCAAGAGTCAAGAGCTGTATAGTCTATAATATAGAGGCATGAGAGGAGTGCTAGCAATGTTAGTATGTAGGTGTCCTAGAGACAATCTGTTTCATCAGATGAACACATCTTGCTATTTAGTATTTCATGGTTAATAAATTTGAGCGAACTTTATCTTTATCATATTTATGTCTCGCCTATATTTTATAGTAATATGCGTTTAAAGATAAAGACCCTAGGAATAGAACAGGTGTTCTCTCGAGGATCAATGATAGGGATCATGATCATGAGGACTCGAGGACACTAAATGTCTATTACCTGAAATGAGTTCCTAGTCTTGAATCACTAAGAAGGGGTATTGGTGATCTCAAAAAGGACTAGTACGACATCTTTTACTTGTATAGAGATACAAGGTAGGGACCTCATGGAATGCAGGCATGGTGATGCCTTAGTTGATGTCGTGGGTGGATCTGTTGGAGAACAGATGGCGTCGAACTGACCCGTCGAGAGACTCCACAAGGATTCTTTAAAGTATCATTGGATTTGTAAAGTCTCTCATCGTTTGGCAGTGCGGATCACCCTAGATTTGAGGATGTCATCAAACACTATGTCCTAGGATTATACTTTGACTGTACAACTCTATCCGCCTGAAAATGGGGAGAACAGTGTACTCTTGGGTATTACTTGAATACATGAGTAAAGAGGGACATACTGAAAGGACTCATAGTCTCTATGAGGGATTATTCGTTCACAAGACCGGTAGGGCTTGGATGACTTCTAGTTGACTTGGAAATCTATGTATAGTAAGAGATCATGAGGAGTCATGATCCGTCTTAGAGTCAATAGAAAAAGATTCTTAGTTCTATGAAAAACTATATTTAGTCAACTAAGAGAGATGATACTCTATCCTTGCTCTCGACTAAATGTGAATGACGATATGAGGGATGGTATCAGCAAGGTATCCAAATCAGAAAGGTAGATCACTTATGTCTTATGTGGTCATTAAATGAATTGGACCCGTTAAAGGAGTTTAATTGGTGCAAGTTCATTTATGTCAGTGATTAATTGGGTCTAATGGGTTACACACAAAAGGTTGTTCTTGATTGCTTATAACTAGCAAGTTTGGACCAATAATAGTTATTGGTCTTTTTCAAGACTAGAGGTGTTATTGGGTTGGAGTTGGACTCCAAGTCCAATTAAAGCATGCACCACATTTGGACTATTAGTGAGAAATTAGTTTCTACACTAATAGGTCAAATGTGTTAAAAGGTCCAATAGGGTTTTGGACCATGAGTCATAGTAAGTCAAGAAGTTGACTTGACCAAAATGAGTTTTGGGCAAATTCGAAATTTGAATTTGAATTTTGAATTTCGAATTCAAATTCAAATTTAAATTAGGAACTGGGACAAATATTAAATTTGAATTTGAATTTTGAATTCAAGAGGTTAGGTTGTAAGGATAATTATGAATTATCCAAAACTATATCCAATAAAGATTGGATAATGTTTCTTCCAACAACTTCTTTATTTGAATTATTAATTTAAATAAAATAGATAAAGCAACAACCAAAGGGATATGATGATGAAAGGTTGAATTTCGAATTTATAGATCCTTGGGATTTTGAGTGATTGAGTTAGGATTCTAATCCTAATAAGATTACAAGATAATAGGCTCCTAGGATAAATAGCACTCCACTCTTATGTTATGTGCTAATATTCTTTCAAGAACCATAGTTCTTGTTTTACTTTCTTCTTCATCATTTTCTCTCCTCCATTGTTGCAACCTTACCTAACCTCAAGACACCATCTTTTGTCTTGAGAAATAAACCAAACACTTGAAGTCTCTACCTTGTCATTGCCTAGCAAGCAACCAAGTGAAGGAGGATCAAGAAAGAGAAGGAGTTCTCTCAAGCATTCTATAATCGTGTGGATCACCATTGGAGGGCATCATTCTTTTGAAGCCTTTCAAGTGATAAAAAAAAGGTATTTCTAAAACCCTAACGTTTTAATGAGTAGATTCTAAACAAGTTTTATGAGGACCGTAAGGAGTTACGGGTACCGCAACGAAGAACAAAATAGAAAAAATTTTGTTTTTCACCCTCATGAACGTCATGGAACATGCATTCTAACTTTCAAGCAACACACATATTCTTTCTAACACTCTATTATTGGTTAAAGTTTATGAGAACTACAAAACCATGAATGCAGTTCATTAAAAAAGAAGTTGGACCTACAAATTTTGGTGATTTCAAATAAATTTCAACCAATAATAAAGAGAGTTTTGCTACCATTTCTCGATGAGATAAATATCTCAAAAGGACTAGCGTCAAGTACTTTTACATTCAAGATTCTTAAAAAGATCTTAGACTATATTCCAGAGGAATTTATTAAGTCTTATGGAGGTAACCATTAAGGCCTAAAAAAGTCAAGTTGCTGTTCCCTCCAGTCTCTTGTTTACTTCCTCAGACTTGCTGTTCAGCCCTCATTCTCCCCTTCCTATCTGCAACATCAAATTCTTCCCCTTCTTCATAAGCAACAGAACCAACATCCCCAAAATCTTTCAAGGCAGCAAAAGAACCGTATTTGTATTCATCCAAATCATCCAAAGTCCCACTCACATTGAACACACACCATTTTATTCCTCCCATTCCAAACCCCTTTTACTTTGTTACAACTCAATCTAGTCCGAGCAAAATCAAGCTTCAAAACACACAAACCCATTCCCCCATTTCTAAACCTAAAACAAAGCATGGAAATTAGAACCTCAATGCCCTCAATATATATCACCCACTACCAGCAACAAGGTCTTCAAAATTTCAAAAACCACCACCAACAGTTGACTACAAAGCCAAGGGCAGCAGAGAAATACTACATAAACCTTCAAGGATAAAATTCTATTGCCATCATTTCTTCTTCGTGATGAAGCTGTGTTTTCACTTTTCCTCTAGCTTGATCAATTTCCCACTCCTCTTCCTCATCAATCAAAAACTAATTAATCAATTAAATTTTCAACCCGTGGATTGAGGAACAACGAATGCACGATGCTACCGTGGCTTGATTTTTGAAATTGAATTTATAGATGAAATAAACGAGAATTGGAAAAGAGAAAAGGATACCTGCGATCAGAATAGGAATCGCGTCGAAGGGTGTAGTGTGGGGTTAGGGATGAAAACGACGGAGGCACCAATTGCAACGACCGAGAGAGAATCAGAATCACAGAGCTTCTTCTTCGGTTTTCAAAGGCCAACAAAATTGAATGGAAAGGATCCACAACGCTTGAAAGAACTTAACAATTAAATCACTGAATTTTTTAATTTTTTTTTCTGAGCATGAAAAATTAACGATTAGAGATAATTGTAAATTCTGATCATTAACTGTTTCTAAAAACGATAATTTATTAGGAGTTTAAGTTATATAAGATATTGTCCCAAAAAAAACAGTGACTAGTTTTCATCAAAAATGAAAATCAAAGATTCGAATCCTAATTATTTGTTAAGAAATATAAACTGCTAACATGATTATAGAATTCATGTTAAGTAGCTATTTAACGTATTTCTGTATCAAAAGATTCGAACTCGACAAGTTTGTATCTCAATGTTAAATTTTTAAAAGAGTGAATCTATATTCTTTTACAATTTTTTTATTGTATTATATAAAAAGGAATATTAAATAAAAATAAATACATTTAATATATACACTTATGATATAAAAGAGGTACGAAGATTAATAAGAGAATGTTATGAGAAAAAAAAAATTAAAACTATTCAATAGTTTTTTGGTTTCGGGATAAACTAAAATTTTTGGATTTTCATTTTTGTCTCTGTTTAAAAAAAGTTATGCATTTTAGTTTTGACATAAAAAATGTTTACAACTTAGTCTTTAATAGTTTTTCAATGTTATAATAGTATTAGTGTACCTTTTTATAAAGACTTAAGGGTAGAGATCCAGAAGATCATAATAGAATAACTAACTTTATTTTGTACAAAGATTAAAACTAACAATAGTATTAAAAAAGAATAAATTTAACACTGTTAAATCATTAACAAATGATAAAGACTGCCTAACGAAAAATATAAAATAAACAATTTAACAAATGATAAATAAAACACTAAATAACATCAAATATAAAATCGTTTTTCATATAAATGAAACAGTAAATAACGTTAAATATAATAACCAATTTTTTTAAAAAAATTAACCATAGTTTCTTCAAATGACTAACGGAAATTTATCTCGATCACTGACTTTTAAGTTATGCAAATATTAATTAAAATTGATTTGAAATTAAAATTCCTATGTTTAAGTTACGCAAATAATTAGAGCGTTAAAATCTAATTTTAAGTTAAAACCCTTTTTTATATCTTTATACTTCTAATTAAGAATAGTCATAGATAAAATTACATCAAATTTATGTAAAATGAAAATTTAATTCACACAATAACAACAATGGCATAAAGTTGGTAGTGAATGCGATGTCATGAGTTACGAGTCATAGGTGACGGGGTGATAGCATTTGTGTGCATGATGAGGTGGCGACAACAAGAAAAAAAAATCAAAACGGTGACAATAATGCAGAATTGCAGATAACTTGAGAAAGTGATTACATCAAAAAACATTTCTTTGGTAAAGATAATTTAGAGGGAGGGATGGTATTTCAAATCAAGTTATCACTGAGCATTAACTATTTCTCTTAAAAAAAATAACTTTAATTAGTATATACTATATAATGACAGATAAATCATTAATCATTAATCACTTTATAATTCATCTGTTGACAACAATTTATAAAAAAAAATGTTACATGTTTGAATTAAACTATTTTCTAATAGAAAGTATTCGATAAAAAGTTAATCACTTTAAATATTAGAAAAAATCTAAATATTAAGTCGATTAAATATATCGTCAAAATAGAATATATAATTAAAAAATAACTCTTACTTTATAAATTAATTTTATAAGATTAAGTTAAATCCAAATCTATATTTTTAAGATTAGATGATAAATTTTATCTTAAAAACACAAATGAAGTTCACTCTAACGTTTCTATAATTGTGTTAACAACCTCTCACGTTTAGATAAATTTCTTCATAAATATTTATAGTAAAATAAAATAGTTTTTTCTTATAAGCTAAAATTAACTTATATACATAAGATATTTTATATAAACTTCATTAAATCTCTTTGAAAGTTTATTTTAATTTATGCACGAGATAATTTTACTTTATAACAGAAGATTATATCATTTTTTTTATAAGTGTTTATGAAAAAAATTATTTAAACATACCACATAATGACAAAATGAAAAGACCACCTACCTACACATGCTTTTAAGTTGTAACTCAGCTATATCATAACTAACCAGCTGAACTTACTAAGAATAATGCCCCTGGCCAGGTTTCTCAGAGATGACAAACCAAATCCTTACTTTAATAACAAAAATGTTCAATACAAGCTCTTTAAATATAACCAATTCGCATAGTTCACCCCTCCATGGAACTGGAATTTGATCAGCCGAACCAGCAATTCTAGTAAGTGCAACTTATTGAACTAGTAAGTGCAACTTGGCAGTGAAAATATACTGCAAAAATTATATATAGCCTGATCTGATCCTTAAAGGGGTTCAAGAGAAGTGTCGGAGTGGAACTGTGGAAGTGCATTGGGCTTCATTCATAGGGGTAAATTGATTTTCTCAGACCACTTGAAGATATCAGAATACACTTTATCACCTCCTAGATCTTCTCCTTTGGCTCCAGCAGCCACTCTTATAACATCCTCAATCAACGCAAAGTTTCCCATGATGTCAACATGAGCACCACTTTGTGTGCCCCTTCCCTCTAGAAGGTTGGCTGGAGGAGAATGATCATATTCTCTAACGTAGGTGCGGATACCGGATGGGTTGAATCTTGTTTTTCCGCGCCAGCCTTTAGCACACATGAAGCCTGAACTTAGAACTGGCACAGTCTCATCCCCATCAACTGTGTAGACTCCACCTTGCAGACAGCTATATTCATCACTACCACCATCTTGTGTGGTGTCAATTTCAAAAGGAATGTAACACTCGGCAAAGGGAGTTAACTTGTAAATATATGATCTTTCAGTTGGTAAGCCAACTCCATACATAGAGAAGATTTCCATATCAGGAGCATTTGGTAATCTGCAGTTATTTTAGAGTAGCCAAAGTAAGGAACCAAATAGAGTACACAGAATGAGCAACTATAAAATACAACATATAAGAAGTGATCAATAGTTCAATACATTCTTAACCAATATACCAGCTCTAGAATTCCACATTGAAGGAGCTAAACTATTTTGGAGCACTTCCACCAAAGCATCACATTCAGAAATGTGTAACAAGAGTAATTGTTCAAAGGGTAAAACTTAGATGCAGTTCCATAAGTGTTTTGGGTGTTATTTTCCAATCAGAATGGGAGTTTCACCTCAATAATCCACATAGACATTTAATGAAAACCTTTCTTATGCAGATTACAGAGGTAAAACTTCAATTTTGATTGGAGAACAACACCAAAAGCCCATATGGAACTTGCTTCTAAATTTTCCCCTTAATCAAATAAACTGACATAAGGAACCAAAAATTGCTTACTTTGTTTCCAAGGGATTTGACCAATACTTGTAGTGATTATATATAGGGTCATCCAAATTGTCAGCAATTCCATAAGAGAAATGAGCACTACCACGAGCCATCATCTTTGGAGCAACAAATTGAAGGAGGTCTACGATTGAGCCAGCTGTGTAAACTTTATGTTCAGCAACTGCTCTCACTCCCTCAAATCCCATCTCATGGTATTCAGTCCACACATCACGACAAGTGGTATTTGCAACACTGCGACCCTTGATAGCACCCTGTTAACATGAAACTCAGTATAAGCTAAAAAGTATAAACATAATGGATTCAAAAAAACTGAATAAAATATTTGGTAAAAGAAGGAACAAGCATACCATACTAGAGCAATTTCAAGATTCATTGTTAAAATAGGCTCACCCGGAAGTCAGTCATCTGAATCTCAGGGGAGTGTGCCTCGGCCACATCTCTGCCAAATGATATCATTCTTCCATAGTTGACAACATTTGTTCGATTTTCTTGGTCTGTCAACTGAATATTGTTATTGCTATGCTTTCTCTGCCTTGGGTGATAGCCTTCTTCTGGTGACCAATCAAGACCACCCCATATAGTATCTCCTCCTCTTGGTATCATTGACATTGTTGAGTCCCAAGTACGGGTCATCTTCATTACATGTTGCAATGTTTGAATGCGAAACAGATCGTTATCTAAAAATCCTGGAGCTATTGTCCTTGATATATGACAAGAAAGAACCAAGTTTAGTTTAAACATAAGATATTGAACAGTTGGCTGAACAAAAAAAAAAAATTACTGCTATAGCATTAGTGCCAGATGCAATTTGAATTTGCTTTCTGTAATGCAGATAAATAGTAGGTGAAGCAAAAAATGTTGGACAAGATTATTTACTTGGCAAAATCTTTAATAAAATAAGAAATTTTAAGGAGAAGAAATATCTTAAAAGGTATTATAATAAAGCAAAGATTATTAAAACTATTGGAGCAAACAGGTAGTATAGTACAAAGTGATTGACATAAATTTATTTTTAAGTAAATAGTTTATACACTAATAGCATAAAGGATTGACATATATAGTAATTTTGTTAACTTTTATGATAATTATTTTGAGGGCGAGCCCTAATACAGCGGTAAAATTGTGTCTTGGTGATTTGTTGGTCATGAGTTCGAATCCGGAAACAGTCTCTTTGCATATGGAAGGGTAAGGCTAATATCCCTCCCCTTACCTGCACATAGCGTGGAGCCTCCAGACAATGAGGTATATAGTGTAATATTTTTTACACAGTCAGTGCATAAAAATTAAAGTTTCTTTTTAATATGATATTGTTGAATCAGGCTAAACACATTAAGTAATCACCAATTTGCTAGTTATTAACATGACCAATAAGTAAAATTACCTGGCAACAGCAATATCCCGGGCCTCAGCTGAGAAAAGCCCTGCTATAGCCTTGGGAACACCTAAAAATGGTCCACCAATGTTTACAATTGCCTTTATATATGTGGAGCACCACTCTGGTCCTCCTCCACCACCCATTGGAGCTGGTGCTTCAACCCACTTCATAAAATGAAGAAAGTACAAGACCCCCATTGAATGTGGAATAATAACTGCCTTATTTCCACCATTAGTAGCAACCATAAGTTCTATGTTGCTTTTTATCCGACTTAGTGTTTGATCCCTTACCTGATCAATTAATTTAACTATTAGAATGAAAGAAAATAAGATTCAGCAATTGTTTAACAAATATATATACTACTATTTGAACTCTAGGTAAAATCAGTTAAAGAATGTATACCTCAGTGTTCTGAAATGCTATTCTCCAATCATATGCAGCCATGTACATAGTTTTTTCTTCATAACCAATGCGTGCCAAGTTAGCAATTAGCACTGCCCATACAAAGTATCCTGCAGCAAAGTAATCAGCAGCTACAAGTCCAGAGACAGGCCTAACTCTTATCCCTGGTGGATCCAATCCTGTTTCATTGTCCAGTGACATGTGATCCACCCAGCATGAAGGTCTGTAAAACATCCATCAAGAAACAACACATAAATCCTTATCCCACCATTTCTAGGCCTTCAGGAACGTAGTTACAAGTATCACAAGCATAGGTTAAGATTGCAAGTAGTAAAAAGAACAACTCAGAGTAAGTAAGAAGTGGCATCTCAAAGAATTCAGCAGTGCCTATGGTCACACCAAAGCAACAAGAAAATGGCAGTCCAATGCATGAGGTTCCTACCTAAGGAGAGGCTATTTCCAGGATCTAAACCCATGACCTCCAAGTCACAAGGCAACGTAAGGCTTGACATTTCCAAAAACCTAAGTGATGGTGAACAATCTTATATACCTTATCATACAGTGCACAGAATAATCATTTCTATTTCCAAAGCTATCTTCTCTTTTATGTATAAATTCGATACATTGATTAACTTGGGTAACAAAAATTGAAATGTGCTTTGTTGTGATATGGACGAATTAAAGGTCCACAGTAAAACAATGATAAGACACACACTATTCAGATCAAGACAAATTCTGAGAAGAAACTTTCTTACTACAAGTTAATTCAAACAGTAACAAACGCACCAACAAAATAACTCAAGTGCAAAATTTAACCATCTCAAGCAATCTCATCACTAACCAAAAACAATACCATAAAAGGGAAGTTCACTTTTAATTAACTGCTACCAATGACGAAAACAAGTTGACAACTGAAAAATCCATCCAACAACCCTAAACTAGAATGACATTTTCACCAAAACACCTCACCCTCCAAACATCATCAAAGTTGCCTATTTAAGACCATTTCAATCTGCTACAACCAACCACTATCCTCATCATCAACCAAAAACAGAATCAAAGCACACCAACACTATAAAACACTTACCTAGTAGAATGACAAAAAAAGCCACATCCAAACATCACCATCAAGTCAAATTAAGGTAATCAATAAGAGTAAATAGTCTATCCACTAACCGTATAAAGGGGCTTTATATTGTCATCCAGTCACAAACTCTCATATATAGTAAGTTTGTTTGACTCAATAACTACCTTAAAAGTCATACCAACTATAATTTCTGATTGGTTGTTAGTGTAAATTTTTTTCACGATAGAAATTAAGCTCAATGAACAAAAACAAGCACGAGCTTTCATCATTATCAACCAAAAACAAAAAAACAACATACCAACACCATAAACCACTTACCTAGTAGCGTGACAAAAACAAGCCTTATGTAAACATCACCATCAAATCAAAATTAAGGCAACAAACAAAAACAAGCACAAACAAGATTGTTTGTAGTTGATACCTTTTATAAACTTCACCGAAGGTACCACCCCATAAGCGTTTCCTGAACAACCCCTCAGCACACTGGTGACCCTCCCACAGTTCAAGCCCCCCAGTGACAATCCCGGGCACAAAAACCACAGGGTGCTTCACCTTGAGCCCTTCCTTCTTGAGTTTGAGGCCCGGTGGGTCCGGCATGGGCCCAGTGAAGGCCTCAGTCACATACTGAGGAATCGAAGAAGGCATCATCTGATACAGAAACAGAAGAAACCACCACAACGTGCAAATGCACCCCACCCACCAACAACAGCTATCGAAGCATGACCATTTGTTCTGCTTCTTCTCCCCCACCTCATCTCTCTTCTTCTTATTCTTCTTATTATTCTTATCATCTTCTATCTCCTCTTCGCTTAGAACCTTTGGCTCCGAACTCGGGCTCGGACCCTTTTCCGGTTCCGACCCTTTTCTCCGTCGAAGCAAAGACATAATATTCTAGGACACGTTACAAGCTTCAAACCTCAATTTCCTCGAGAGTTTCCGTTTAATTGTGCTCCATACGATTATAAACAGATGGGATTACGTTATTTTCCTCAAAGATTGTAGATTTATACAGAAATGTAAAGCCCGCGAAACAAAATCGCATTGGGTAGCTCGGTGAGCTCAGAATGAAAAAAAAAAAAGTGGCTTTTTTATGAAGATGATGACTATTGGTTCTAGCATCTGTGAACCACTGAACGGAAACTGATCTGGAATGTTTGTCTTTATTTTTTTCCTCTGATTTTTTTCGAGAAACAAGGAGAAACTTATCAAGAATTTTGGAAGGTGCGGTTATTGGATGTGTATTTCTGAACGATGGTGGGTCTGAGAATGAGTTAAACTAAAAACGAATTTGACAACGTGGTTCAATTTAATTGGTTCGGTTAATGATAACTGTACTCCTCCCAGTGTCAATTATTTGTGTCTGCATTAATACATTGTGATGGCAAACGACCCTACGTAAATAATTTGCGATTTTAAAGTCAAATTGAAAAAAAATTGTAATTTTTTTTACAATTTTAATAGAAAAAATTGTAAAATAACTTATGATTTTAAATTTAAAAGTTATGAAATATCCAATGACTTACTCCTTTAAGAGTATTTATTTAAAATTTACTTTTATTCAGTAATTTTAAAAAAAAAAAAAACATTTTAGATTGTTTCGTCCGACAAAGAGCTAATACATTTACATGCGGTTTGAACTTTGAATTTTAAAAACAAAATTTTTGAAGAAATAATTATTTATTTTTATTAATTTTAAAAAATCGAAAAATAATTCTTAAACATATTTTATCTTTAAAAGTTGTAGTTTTTTGTCATTATATATTGTTATATAAGTTTTAAAAGGTAAATATAAGAAATTAATTTCATATTTAAATCGAATATGAGAATATGTGTGTTTTTCTGAATAATTTCACGTGTTTTGAGTGAAAAAGACCTTATGTACATAAGCGGCAAAAATATCAATCCCTCCCCATCTTTTATTTCTTGAATAGAATATTAAATCTTACATATTGTAACAGTTTTTTTGTTATGTATTCATGTATATATTAAAGACAGAGATGAGAAAGTTAGGAAAAAAAACAGAGGTGAGTGGTTTTTTTAAGAGATCTGTTAAAACTTAAAACTATTGTCGATAATTAATTACGTTAAAATCTGAGGTATATAGTCTTTTTCTTAGTGGGTCACTGGGTCTCACTTATTTATTTTTAATAATAGACGCAAACTTTGAACGCAATAATGTAATGGTAAACTTTAACGTGGAAAGATTCCATTTTTCTCTTTTAAGTTGCTTAATGAAACTATTGGTCTATAATATTTAATTTGCCATTCCTCAATCAATTCATGGTGTAAATGGTGAGAATGATCTATGGCATTCAATTCCCTCTATAATGTTTATAGTACTTTCTATATTTATAACCATGGTTTCGCCCATGTATATATGGACCTGGATCTGTTTGAACCTATTCTTTATTTGATTTTTATTTATTGAAAGTTATTTTATAGAGGAAATTTACAACAACAACAAAAAAGAATTATTTGATGAAATGATTTTGAAGGTTGTTGTTCTCATTTACTAAGGGTGACAACCTATTAGCCGTGATAAAGATCTTGTCGGCAGAAAATGCATGAACCACATTGCACAATTACTATATTGGCTCATTTCATGGGCACTAGCATGGAGTCTCTGGCTGAGAGATAGACCTTGCAAGTTGCAATCACCGGAAGAAGGTGAGAATTCAATTCCATCAATGATGTGTAAAAGGGGATCAAAATCCTGTTCTGGATCAGAGAGGATCTTTTAAAGCCTTATTGCTCACATTTTGATGAGAGAATTATGTTAAAATATATTTTTAATTTCACTTAGATATATTTCGATCCAAGAACAGAACAGCAGTTTGTCTTTTAATATCATTCTATAAATCTATAAATACATATGAAATTATAAATGATCACAGCACAGAAGCCACGAAGTGATGATAAAATAAGCAAGGATATGCCTCATTCAACATTTGTTAGAACTAACAAAATGCAACATAAGAATATACAAAACTAAGTTTGGGTAAACACTTTTGAGTAAGTTCTCATCGTACAAAAACTCATGGCATAAATTTGACCATAAAACTTACTGAAATAAACTATGAAAAAACTTATTTTAAAAACCTTTACCAAAAAGACAATGAAAATAAGTTACATACAACTTATAGAAGCTCAAAGCTCTTCCAAACGTCCCTCAGGTGGCTTGTTTGGTAATCTATCAACAAAACACCCGTATCTAACTTAAGTGCCAACACAAATATGAATTTAACATTACATTTCTCAATCCAACTACATGTATATATTTATTAAAATATATAACTCAAATATGAAAATTAACATACTTGAGATTTGTAGTTCTAGAGTGTAAACTTGCTAGAATCCTACATTAATGATGGTAACATCACACAATTCAGCGAAACATCTAGGTATCAACTATTTTCATCATATCTTTTTAATCTCTACCGAAAAAGAATAATGTCAACAACGTTTTCCACATAACAGACACTATCATTAGAAACAAATGCTCATAAACTATCCTTAATTCCTTATAGAGGTCATGCTTGAGTAATACCAAACGTTGAAATCTGTTACGGATAAAAGATAGAGGATATCTTTCCTATTACTTATTAAATTCAAATATTGGAATCTTCAAATTTGTTATTAACAGAAAGAGGATAACCGCTAAGCAATCAGAGATATGATTATTATCTCCCGTTATCAATATCTCCCCGCATCACGGAAGAAGATACTGGGCCTCAACCTCCCACTCTCAAAAGTCCAGGTTAGAACCTTATAAGTACAAGACCTCCATTGGTGAAAGGGACACAAATATTTTCTGACTCTCTCTTTTCATTCACACAGCACACACAGCATCCTCATTGTGCTCTTGTTGCAGTGATCTTCTTCCTCGAGTTGTTTCGTTTCTATAAGCTTCTTGAGAGAGAGAGAGTTTGATCATACACCAAACATCCCAACACCATTGTTGGACATTTCCGTTCTTCAGGAGCGGAACATTGGCGCCGTCTGTGGGGAACGATAAATTTCGAATCCCACCAATTCACGATGGTGGACACTAGAAGGCACCAGGTGGCCAGACATGAAGAACCACCCAGGAATGCAATTTCAGAAAACGTGGGAGTGGAGGATGCGCTCTCCCACACTGCTTCGTCAACACCGATGACGCACGCGCCGACCAGCCCACGCCAGGAAGAGGACCCAGGAAACTCCCAACGTTTCATCCAAAGCGCTCTCCAGTCTCTGCTGGCCCGAATGGAGAATCTAGAGAAGCGTTACGAACTACAGCGCCAGGAGGATATTCGGCAGCTGATCACCCAGTTAGAGGAACGCAGTAACAGGAGAAGAGAGGAAGAACGTCGGCAAAATACCGACCACCAGGAGCGCAACGCTAGAAGACAGAGACCCGGATCACCGACCCGAACTGCCGAGACCGGTAATAGGGAGCCGACATACCAGTCCGACCAGGGGCAGGTATCCCGTTCCCATAACGAAACCCACCACTCCTTGTCGGACATCCCACCACACCACGAAGAAGGGAGACCGACCACGGGAGTCATGCACCGTTCGGAACCAGCTGATGGCATATATCGAAGAAAGTATCGTCGCGGTCACCAGAATAACAGCCCATTCATTAACAGAATCGTGGACGCCCAGTTCCTAGAAGATTTCGACGGTTCGTTCTTATCTAAGTACGACGGAAGCCAGGACCCACAGGTCCATATTGATGAGTTCGACATGCAGATGTGCGTTAGGGGCATTGACGAGCCTATCATCTCACGCATTTTCGCCACCACTCTGACTGGGGCCGCCCAGACCTGGTTCCATTCCTTGCCGCCGAGGTCCATACACAGCTTTGAAGATTTTGGCAATAAATTTTTACTAAACTTTGCCACTAGCAAAAAACAGCTGAAGTCGGAATTCGCGCTAGGCAAGATACGCCAGCAGCCTAGAGAGACGCTGCAGAGTTATTTGGATCGATTCAAGGAGGCGGCCCTGCAGGTTCAAGGACTAGAAGAGAGGGTCCATGTTTACCTCATCTCAGCCGGGCTCAATGGCTCGTCTCGGCTCGCCAAGTCAATCTACAAGGACCCCGTGAGATCCCTGAACGAGTTCAGGGTCAGAGCTAAGAAGTATCTGGAGTTAGAACAAATGGAGATAGCCAACTCGATGCCACGTGAAGGTAAGAAACCTTCATCACCAAAAAACCGACGTCAGGAGAATGTGCACCTCGGACAGAACAGTCAGCAGCCCGCAAACACTCTTGCCGGTCGACCTCCGCGAGGCGCTTCCGACTCTAGCCCCAGGCCAGGAAGGTATGAGCCAAAATATAAGAGATACACCCCGCTGGCGGTTCCCCGGGGACAAATTTGGAAGGAGGTCGCCTTTACCGAGATGAGAAAGGTTGACCGACCCCCCCCCCGATATCGAAGAAAGAAGGGCTGGACTATTCCAGGTACTGTGACTTCCACAATAGCCCGGGCCACAAGACCGACCAGTGCTAGGAACTCAGGGATGCCATAGAAAAATTTATACGAGAAGGCAAGTTACGTCAGTATGATTCGGACACAAGGGCACCACGGCAAAAGGAAAGCCCAGCAGGAGAATAAGAAACGAGAAGACAAGAAAAGCAAAAAGGATGAAGAATTTCCCGAGCCCGAGTTTGAATGCAATGTCATCTCAGGTGGCATGGGAGGGGGAGGAGACACGGCCAATCAACGGAAAAAATACCTCAAGGAGGTAATGTCGGTGAGAGACCAACCCAGCTTCAAGGAGAACATTAGCGGCAGCAGCAAGAAGGCCGAGGCGTCGCTGATTTGCTTCACTGACGAAGATTTGAAGGGAGTAGTGCCCGACCATGAGGATGGCCTCGTCATTACTGGAACAGTGGCCAATTTTCGGGTCAGAAGGATATTCGTCGACAATGGTAGCTCGGCGGATATCATTAACTTGGCAGCCTTCAAGAAGATGGACCTGAGGATGGAAGACTTGAAACCGTGTCAGACTATGTTATACGGTTTCAAAGGAGAGGGCACCAGCCTGAAGGATGTCATTGATCTTCAGCTCACATTGGGGACGAGGGAAGGATTCAAGTCAGAAAGAGTTACGTTTACTGTAGCCGACTTCCCCTCGTCATATAAGATCATTTTAGGAAGATCGACGCTCCACAAGTGGGACATCCTGATGTCCACTAAGCATCAGAAGATGAAGATGATCGGACACCTCGGCCGGGTTATCACGGTCTGCGGCGATCAAAAGGAGTCCAGGAAGTGCTATTACAATACAATCCAGAAGACTGAGGTCAGCCCATCCTCTCCACCTCGGATACCAAAAGGAAAGATGACGGAATCCCTGACGTCGAAACGTGTCAGGAAACCGGTCAATTTGGTTGAACTGGATATGAGGGACGTCGAAGAATGGAGGCCAGAGCCGGTGGACGAACTGGAGGAAGTTCAGATCGGGCCTTCTCCCGAGCAGGTCACAAAGATAGGAAAGCAAGCCAACCCCGAGACCAAAGACACATTGGTACACTGTTTGAAGAAAAATCAGGACGTCTTCGCCTGGAAGGCCTCCCAAATACCCGGAATAAAACCCACTTTCTGCTGTCACAAGCTGGCCATATACCCCGGATCCAAGCCGGTGGACCAAAAGAACAGGAAGCTCGGGCCAGACAGAAGGCAGGCCCTGACTAAACATATCAAAGAACTATTGGAGGCAGGATTCACAAAGGAGATACAGTATACGACGTGGCTCTCCAACGTCGTCATGGTAAAGAAGCCCAACGGAAAGTAGAGGGTTTGCGTTGACTATACCGACCTAAATAAGGTCTGCCCTAAAGATTCATACCCAATGCTGAGCATTGACCAACTCGTGGACAGCTCGGCCGGTTTCCAATTACTTTCCTTCATGGACGCCTACTCCGGGTACAACCAGATACCCATCCGGATGACCAGGAGAAAATGGCGTTCCGAGGCATTGAAGCAAACTATTGCTACGAGGTCATGCCCTTTGGCTTAAAGAATGCCGGGGCAACTTATCAACAGATGATGAACAAGGTCTTCTCGGATCAAATCGGGCGCAATATCGAGGTATACATCGATGACATGATCACGAAGACGTCGGCATCGGGGGACCATGTCCAGGACCTAGAAGAAACGTTTCAGAAATTAAGACAACACGACATACGTCTGAACCCATTAAAATGTGCGTTTGGAGTAAAAGCGGGGAAGTTCTTGGGTTTTATGTTAACCCATCGAGGAATAGAGGCAAATCCGGATAAATGCAGAGCCGTCCTGGATACGAAATTTCCCGCCAATAAAAGGGAAGTCCAACAGCTGACAGGAAGAATAGCGGCCTTAACCCGATTTCTCCCAAAATCCGCAGAAAAAGCCCTCCCCTTCTTTAAGCTATTAAAGAAGGAGGTTAGTATAGGATGGAGCTAGGCATGTGAAGAATCTTTTCAGAAGATCATGGCATGTCTGGCCTCGCCGCCAGTGTTATCCCGACCCGAGCCGGGCGAGACGCTCATTTTATACATGTCAGTCAGAGAAGAGGCAATCAGTGCCGTGCTGGTCCGGGAACAAGGCAAGTCTCAATTCCCGGTGTACTTCGTGAGCCGAGCTCTCAAGAAATCAGAGCTGCGATACCAGAAGCTCGAAAAGGCGGCCTTTGCCTTGCTCACTACGGCCAAGAGACTTCGCTCATACTTTCAAAATCGTACCGTCATTTTTCGAACGAATGAGCCAATCCGACAAGTACTACAAAAGCTGGATTTAGCAGGACGGATGATAAATTGGGCCATTCAGCTCTCAGAATTTGACATCCAGTACGAAGCCCGGAGCACCATCAAATCCCAAGCTTTGGCCGACTTCGTCGTCGACCTGACCCCAGCTTCGGCCACTTTAAAAGAAGAGGGGGTGTGGAAGGTTTATGTAGACGGGTCATCTAATGCTAAGGGGAGCGGAGCCGGGGTCATTGTTGAAAATCCCGAGGGCGTTTCCCTTGAGCAATCATTACAACTCAACTTCCCGACCTCCAATAATCAGGCGGAATATGAAGCACTCATCGTCGGGCTCAAACAGGCAAAAGAGCAAGGAGCGCTGAAGGTCCACATCTTCACCGATTCACAACTCATTTCGGCCCAAATCGAAGGACGGTATCAGGTCAAGGGACCTTTACTAGCCAAATACTTGACTAGGGTGAAGGAGATCATGGCAGAATTTGACAAGGTAGTAGTGGCTTACATACCCCGAGAGGAAAACGCCCGAGCCGACATATTGTCTAAACTAGCTAGCACGAAAGAAACAGCCAACCATAGGTCGGTCATCCAATAGGAAATCGCCCAGCCCGCCTGCGTAATGATTATCTTGACCGACGACGATTGGAGAAGATCCATCGTAAACTACTTAGAACGGGAAACAGTTCCTGATGAGGAGCAAGAAGCTAAGAAGTTAATCCGAGACGCTGCTATGTATGTGATCGTTGACGGTGAGTTATATCGTCGAGGTCTCCATACCCCATTGTTATTGTGCATAAGCTCGGACCAAGTTGAGTATGTGCTCACCGAGATACACGAAGGAATCAACAGCCAGCACATGGGAGCAAGGGCTTTGGCTCTGAAAGCTCTACGCGTGGGATACTTCTGGCCGATAGTGAAGGTAGACGCTGCAGAGCATGTTAAGAGAGGTGACAGCTGTCAAAAACATGCGAAGATAATATGGGCGCCTCCATCCGAGCTCAGTTTAATTACAGCCCCGTGGCCGTTTTACAAATGGGGAATGGACCTCTTGGGGCCATTTAAAGCTACGGAAGGACATATGAGGTGGTTGATAGTAGCCGTCGACTATTTCACCAAGTGGATTGAAGCTGAGCCTCTTGCGGCGATTACATCGGCCCGGGTGCAAAGGTTCTTGGAGCGGACCATAATCGCAAGGTTCGGAATTCCGGCGAAAATCATCACTGACAATGGAACGCAATTCCAGATCAAGCACCATTTCGCTTCCGTTGAGCACCCACAGTCTAATGGTCAGGCTGAGGCAGCAAATAAGGTTATCCTCGACGGACTAAAAAGACGTATGCACGAAGCCGGTCCAAACTGGGTAGAACAACTCTATTATGTGTTGTGGGCATATAGGACTACCGCCCAAACATCTACTGGAGAGACCCCTTTTAGGATGATGTATGACTGTGAAGCCATGATACCAGTAGAGGTCGACCAGTCGTCCTGGAGAAGGAAACGCGTTTCCGAGCTGAAAAACAACAATGACATGCTAGCAGCCGACCTGGATTTAATAGAGGAAGTTCGCGCTGCCGCTCACAGCCGAGATTTGCACGGAAAAGAAAAGCTAGCCCAAAGATTCAACAAGAAGGTAAAGGCAAGATCTTTTGAAGAAGGAGACCTCGTATTGCGTCGAGCCGACATCGGCAACAGAAACGCCTGAGAAGGGAAGTTAGCAGCAAATTGGGAAGGGCCATACCGAGTGGTCCAGAACCTCGGACAAGGAGCATACCTGCTGGAAACACTAGAAGGAAGTCAAGTTAGAAGGACGTGGAACGCGGACAAGTTGAAGAAATACTACAGTTAACGAAGAACAGCAGATGTGATAGCCCATGTATTTTCCTTTAGTTGGTTGTGAGCCCGCCATTGGAATCATGGACACCACGTGTTTCCCCGTAGTCGGCTTTGAGCCCAACATAGGGATCGTGGATCGCCATCTCACCATGTGTTTCCCTTTAGTTGGCTATCAAGCCCGTCATTGGGGTCATGGGAGGTCGTCGGGGTACTCTCTAAAAGGGACCTCAATAAACTTAGCACGTGTTTCTCATTAGTCGATCATGTAAACCGGGAACAGTGAACCCGTATTAGTCGGTCATTAAGATCGTGGAATTATGTATTCTTCGAAGAATATTAATAAAATCCTTGTTAAGGAAATTCATTGTGCACAATTTTGATACTTAGTCGCTGTTTTGTATTAATCTCGGCCTTGATCAAGCCGACGTAACTATTCATAAATGAATCATCGGCTCGGCCGAAAGAATTACATTAATAACGTTACGAATACATTAAACAGTTGCTAAGTCAGGAAAAAGGTTCCTAAACCATGTCTAAAAGAGCCCGACCAACGGTCCCGGCTATAGACGCATTACTTTTCCGAAATCATGTCCGAAAGCCCGACCAAACGGTCCCGACCAGAGACGCTTAGCCATTAGAGCCAAAACAAATAAATTCTATGATAAAAGGAAGGTCGGCCGTTGGAACCGAAATACGAAAGAGAAACAAAGCAAAGGCACGTCAGAGAACACAAATGCTTGAAAAAGAAATTGCAAATAGCGCAGAAATATTGTGCATCAAGTAAAATGTACAAACTGTTCAAAATAATTACAGATAAAACCGGCATTTCGGCCCTTTAAGCTTCTCCATCAGCCGGGGATACAGTTTTATCAGGCGTGTCGGCCGAGTTCTCCTCCTCCTCTTCACTCTCAGAAACCGCGAGCAACTGTCCGTCCCCGACGAAAGATCTGAAATGTAGACCCTGGGTATTCAAGTTGATACCGGGGTTCAGGAAGCGAATCTGGCTCACAGCATTGTCAAAGGAGACGGAGATAGACTTCTTCATCTGAGAACGGACGAGGACGAGCTTGCTCACAAGCTAGTTCTCCTCCAGATTCTTCTTCTCGTTAAGTGCAATAAGCTCGCTGCAACGCTGGCGACCCTTTACCACCCGATCACGAGCTACAGCCAGGCTCTTCTCCAATTTAGCAATGGTGGGGCAGGAGGACTCAGCCTCTACCCGGAAAGCCTCGAGTTGAGTCCGAGTGGTATCAAGCTCGGACACTAACCGAGCCTCTGATTCCCGCGAAGCATTGAGCTCGGCGGCCAACTTAGCTGTCGAATCCCGCCAGGCCTCAAGTTCAGTCACCAGCTTGGCTTCTGAATCCCTAGAGCCCTCAAGCTCGGTAACCAGTTTGGTTGCCGCCTCTCATGCTTCCCTGGCGTCGGCCTTGGAAGCCTCCAATTCCCCCACCAAAGTTGCCATGTTAGCCTGAGCCAAGTCTAACTTGTACCGAAGCCGCTGAGTCTCGTCCTCGGAGGCTTCAAGCTTGGAGGCCACCCTGCAAGCCCTCCGGTTCAATGAAGATAAGCTCCCAAGCAAAGTAGCGGTCTTCATGCAGGCGAGCTGCATTGAGTCCAATTCCTCCAACTCGGAATCAGAGAAGAGGATGGTTTCTGAATACCTCTTAGGGCCCTGACAACTTGGAAAAATTTCTGGGTCATCCCCTCACTCCAAAGAGATCTATGGGGCAGTTGAACACAATCCTTCGCAGACTCAATCGCCAAGGGAGGCTGCACACGAGCGTCCTCACCCATGGGCTCAGTCACCGGAGGTGAAGGGACACGCTCCTCTTCGATCGACCCAACCACTGGAATGGGAATCGAGACGGGGATGTCAGCGTAAGCGGCAGCTTCAGAAGCAACCTCCTCTACAGGGTCGTCATCAACCACAATAGTGGCTGCAACCACGGGGGAAGAAAGTTGTGGAGAAGTAGAGATGACGACCGGGGGTGAGGAAGGCGTGGAAACCGAAATTGGGCTGGATTCACCAGCAGAAGATTGGCCTTTCCCATCAGCGAGTCGACGCTTCTTCCGAGGTTTCAGGAGTGCAAGATGAATAGGGATGCGAGACGAGTCCATTTCATTCGCTGCAAGGGCAGAATAAGTATTAGACAAATAACAAAACAGATAAAGTTGGTCAAGAAAAAATCTAAACTAACCACACTGGATATAATAGGCTATGGGGGCCAAGTTCCCTGAATCCCGGCATGTTAGTATCCGAGCTGTGGAAGCAGCTTCGGAATCCGACAACCGGGCCTTGTCGGTTCTATAGAAGGCTGGAGGAGAGTCATAATGAGCAGAAGTCCAGTACAAGGGGAACTTTCATGGGCCTAAAGAAGGATCTGACAAGTTTGAAAAGAAAGGATGCTGGTCGGGGACAACAACAACTTTAAAGAATTTGTTTTTAAAACCCTTAAAAGAATCAGAAAAAAGAGAAAATAGCCGACGATCAAAATCACGATCCTTACAACCTCGGAAAGAAACCCACCCTTTCCGGGCAGCAGGCTCTTTTCCCGATCGGCCAGTATAGACACTAAAGAAATAAAAGAATAAAGAGCTAGTGCTAGGAGTTTTAAGCTTCTGGCACAGAGTCTCGAAGGCTCGGATAAAAGCCCAACCATTGGGATGAATTTGTGAAGGGGCAACCCGAAGGCAATTTAACACTTGCATTTGAAAATCAGTGAAGGGAAGGCGGACTCCTATCTCAGTAATCACATCTAAGTAAAACATAAAGAAATCAGGATCGTTTCCTTCCCGAACAGAACAAACGGGTTCACCCCGGCGGGGTAAACAGACATAGAACCCCTTTTGGACCTCGGGCGGAAATAGAGCAAGGCTCTCAGAACCCAGCACTGAGGTGTACCCTAACACTTCATGGGTGACCCATGGAAACCTATGTGATAGAATAGAAGAGACATTCTGAGAACGAGGCCTGGCGGCAGACTCCTCAGCGTTTCCAATACAAGACGAATCCATAATTACCTACGACAGTAAAGAAAAACAACAATTAGTAAAGTACCTGGTGGACGGATCGGCAAAGGATTAAGAGTCGGCAAAGTCCGAGTTGGCACGGACTTCGACACATTAACATCTAGGCTCGGTGGCGGCACATCGAGATGTTTGAGAACCCTAACAGGATTGTGTTGACAGCTATCTAGAAAGTCACCAGCTTGCCTATCTAAGTCTATGCTAACCAAATACATGAACTCCTCCACACATTTTTCACAAGGTTCATACCGGATTTCGAATTGGGATTGGGACCTAGGACTATTTCCAGAGGCACCACTCGAAGGAATGGGAGACTTAGGAAGAGCCTTAGACTCTAAGGAAACCAAAGCAGACCTATGACGCGATGAAGATCCAAACCTAGAAGATCCCATTTGAGAAGGATTAAAGATTCGAGGAATAGGGGGTTGCGAATTGCCAGGAGCAGACGGAACCCTAAGAAGGGATTTTTTCTTCTCCTCATCAGAAAGGGGAAGTCCAAATAACCAAAACACGGTACGAGGGGGAACCGTTTTACGGATTCTTGCCTCTTCCTCAGGAGTATACTTCATGGTGGAAACAATACACGGTAAAATCTAAGAAGAGCAGTACAGAAGGCTAATGGGGTTTGAAAGAGACTAAGGGATACGGGAAGTTGACAAATTATGGGAGGCTATTGATTCTAGGGGCAAAGCAAGATAAAGAAACAAAAAAAAAAAAATAAAAGATGATGAAGGAAATACCTGAAAAAGAAGGAGAAGAAGAAGCAACGAGCGAGAGAAGAGTAATGCAGATGCTGGAAAAGATGAGAATACAGAAGTCGCAAAGGTGAGTGAAATGCGAGGTAAGGCAGGAAATGAAACGCTACAGGCCCATTAAATGAAAAAGTAACTGGCGAAATTCAAAAGGAGAACGTGGGGAGTAGTAACCGATGGACATTAAAGGACGTGGAAATGACGGTTATGTCATTATGACCAAAAGAAATGATTAAAGCATGGGATGGCAGTTATCGCAGAAACATGTGGCAGCCCAGGAAGAAAGGTCACTTCACCTCGTGATAAAATCAAGATGTAGCTCGGCGCTGGGGAATGTCAGGAATAACCCAAGGACACAAAAGAATAGAACACTTTGGACCCTCGTATACGAGGTCGGCCATAGGCTAGGTCGGCTATATATAAAGTCGGCCACATATCAGGTCGGCCGAAGGATGGTCATACACGAAGACAGCATGAATGCTTTGATCATACCAGGTTGGTCTAAAAAAATCATTCATAAATGGGCGATCAAAAGGCCGGTCGGATCAGGATACATCCCAGTCAGCTAGAATACTAGATGACCGGGCTGAGGGACATCTGTTACGGATAAAAGATAGAGGATATCTTTCCTATTACCCTATTAAATTCAAATATTGGAATCTTCAAATCTGTTATTAACGGAAATAGGATAACCGCTAAGCAATCAGAGATATGATTATTATCTCTCGTTATCAATATCTCCCCGCATCACGGAAGAAGATACTGGGCCTCAACCTCCCACTCTCAAAAGTCCAGGTTAGAACCTTATAAGTACAAGACCTCCAATGGTGAAAGGGACACAAATATTTTCTGACTCTCTCTTTCCATTCACACGGCACACACAGCACCCCCATTGTGCTCTTGTTGCAGTGATCTTCTTCCTCGAGTTGCTTCGTTTCTATAAGCTTCTTGAGAGAGAGAGTTTGATCATACACCAAACATCCCAACACCATTGTTGGACATTTCCGTTCTTTAGGAGCGGAACAAAATCATTTCTAAATATTTATAATGAGCAACAAATCATAAAATTGATAATAATTTTAGCTTCATATCCTAAAATAATTCCATAGATAAAGTCACAAAGAACAACCATGGTTCTCTTGGATGTAGATCCAAAAACCTTACTCTCCTCAATGATCTTCGTTCATCAAGCTTTCGTTGTTCAACCATGGTTCGCTTGGCCAGTTTTTGCACTATACGTCTAAGCGATGTTTTTTATATAAAAATTCCATGTTAATTACTTTAACAATGAAACTACATAAGAGCTAATTCTTAAGTTTAAGAATTTTATAGGCTAATTTAATTATACATGCTTTAATGGAGTTGTTATTCTCACTATCAATTACTTTTTTAAAATGTAAACCAACAAAGCTACCTACCTCCCTTTCCTACACACCTTCCATTTTCCCTCCTGTCCTTCAGGTTGGAACGAAATTATAATTATGTTGTGTTGTAGTGTTAGGAACATACGAAACTGTAATTCCTTTGTAATAAAAGAAGTGCATACAAAATCTAAAATGGATATACGTTTTAAAATGTACACTCATAAACAACTTTCTTAATTGAAAAGAATGAGAGGAACTTCATGGTACATACTGTCAATTTTTTTTTTTTTTTTGAAATGTACACTCATAAATGACTTTCTTAAAGACGATGTTTCGCGTTGACATTTGGGCCAAACTACCCTTCGAGAAAACACACTGACCCAAGTGAGAAAAATCATACACATCGATGGAGAAAGCACTCTGTCATGATATGATACAACTGTATCACTTGAAAAATAGTAGTATTTCATAAGGAGCGTAGTCTACTACAAACATATAATCCAATCCATGTACAATGACACCACCCATGCACTGTGGGACTATGATTTCTTTTTTTTCCATTCAATTGTTAATGCTACCTTTGTTGAGGAATAATACAATGGTTGAATTTAAGTTCAAGTTGTTTTTATCTAATTATTTTTTCTTTTGTTAAACTCAAAATAATTCAATGTACACAAACGTTGATGTTAAGAAAAGAGGATAGTGTAAGCAATAAGAGTTGTTATATACTATCTTTCTGTCTATGCTCTTATCTCTCATTTTCTCCTCTCCTTTTCCAATCTTTGGTTGTCTTACATCAATTAAAGCATTGTTATTTTGCTTTTTATTAGTAGTTTTTTTATATATAAATAATTGCACCAAATCCAAACAACTATGTGTGTTTGATTTAACTTATGAGTATGATGCAATCTAAGAGGGTAAATCAAAAAGATTTATATTAATGGGTCATGAGTAACTACATAAGTAAATCTAACACTATACCTTAACTCAAAACATTAAGACGGAAGTGATTATAAGTTTTGTTCTCACTTATATGATACTCAATTTTTTCATTTATACATCATTAATATTTCACTTCACATTTGTATTTCAAAATAGTTTATAACTTATTTAGGATAAATTTTATATGTTTTATTTTATGTTTGAGAAAATTTTATAATTGATTACAAACCCAAAATTATTTTTGAGTTGAGGTAATTTTTGTGTTTAATTTAAAATTTTGTACTGAAATTTACTCATAATTTTTTGTAATAAATATATTTAAACATATATTACATCATTTTAAAATTAATTTTACAAAATCAATTTTATTCAAAGTAATTTTTTTACGAAAACATCCAAACACACTTAACATAAAAGACGCTTATTAATATTACCGATACATGCCTCGCCTGTTTCAGACAATGGGATTATAAAAAAAATGTTTGATACTTTGTTGGAACTAAACTAAGATTTGCTGTGTTGTGTTCAGTAACCGCAAAGAAAAGCTATAGATAGTTATGTATTATGATTATGTTGATGGTACCAGCTTTTAACAACACTATGCAGATTCTTTAAGCGTTAACAATCACTTTGCATCCGATTAGTATTGGTGCTTTAAAGACATGCAATTAAACAAAATATCTTTAATGTTGTCGGCATTATTGAATTAATGTTGTGCTTTCTGCCATCATCTTCCGAAGAAAGTTTTTTCATATATCTACAATTTAATTAGTCACTTTTTTCCTTGATAGTTGCTGTACTCAGCATTTTCTGTACAAGTCCCGTTTTAACTTGTCAATTAGAAAAAAAATTCAAATATAATAATTAATATTCTCTTATTGATGTCTTGCAATTTTTATTTTCTTTTCATATATCAAGTATATTTTTCTTCATGTATTATTATAAATAGGAAATATTTATTAACTTTATCGATAATTAATATAAAAGATTCTCACTTTTATTTTCACGGGGTAAATATGTTTATTGCTATAATTGGTAAAGTGGATTAGTCCACAAAAACGAGTCATGTTGGCCTAGCCCACCAAAAATGCGGGACGGGATGGATTGGCTCATTTTTGTAAAGTGGGTTGAAAATGCTAGTCCATTCCTCTTTAATGCGGGCTAGCATGTCCATCTACCTAAAAAATAAAAAAATAAAAAAAAAGTCAATTTTTTTTAAAAAATATAAAAAATACAAATGTGATAATTAAAAAAATAAAAAGTTAAATAAAAGTAAACAATTTAAAACTAATGTTAAATAAATGATATCATGTGATAATTCACAAAATTACATCACTTGTAAATGGAATTTACGGATGTAAACTGTCTGAAGTGTAATATGCTAATAATGAAAGACTATTTGAATGTATTATTATCACAAATATTTTGATATTAAAACTTAGAAGTTAATTAGAATAGGTTGAGAGTGCAAAAGAGTATAAATTAAAAGAACATACATATTTCAAAATATGTTAAATATATATATATTTAATTATAATATTTAATATTTTAAATAATATTGGTCTGACGGACTGACCCGCCTCGGCCCGCGTTTGGCTCACAATTTTGTGGACCAGGTTGGCCAGCCTCATTTTTTATCATTGGACTAATATTGTTAACTCAATCTGCATTTTTTTGCGGACTAGCCTAGAGAGCTAGATCCGTTTTGTCAACCTCATTTAATGCAAGCAAAATGAAATATGTAATATAAGATTGTATTGTATGATAAAAAAAATGTTTTGAAAATTTTAGGGTGACCTGAATTGAGGTATGATTATCTGTTTATATTATCATCATACTTTTATACTATTACGTCTCATAACTTACGTCTCGTTACTTCATTACATCATTTACATGTCAACCTACATTCCTAATAATTAATTTATCAATTGGTGTTTCATTTAACATTTATTATGTTTTATTTTTAAATAAAAGCTCTTACAATTAGTTTTTTTTTTAAATAAAAGTTTTGCTTTTGACTTTTTCTTTAAATTAAAAGCTATTTTTAATTTTTAGACATCCTTCTGCAAGCAACCAATACGATTGTTACCTTTTGCGCCACCGTTTTTTTCCCATCATACTACCCCTATTTTTTCTTTAAACTAAAAAAGATAGGTTCATTAAAGTTTCTTTCAAATTTTTCAATTTCGAAATGTATTAAAATTATTTCAGAAACTTAATTCCAAAGTATCTGTAAATGTACTCTAGAATTAAAATTTCAGAAGTGATTTACAAAATATTTCGAAATTAATTTTTGTAAAATGATCAACATTTTTTCAAAAAATTAATTTTAAAATTTATTAAAATAATTTGAAATTTAATTTTATTAAGTTTGTAAATGTGTATTGGAATTTAAAAGCTAAAAATAATCATAAAATATTCTAAAATTAAATTTCCAGAAAATATTTAAGAGCATCTTTAGTGGTAGATCTCAAATTAGGATCTTAGACCACTTTTTGGTAGACCCCATAGTGTCATGCAGGATTGGGGATCTCTTAAGATTCCTCTTATTTTGTTCTTTAATGGTAGATCTTATTTTGAGATCTTAGGGAGAGAAAAAGAGAAAAAAAATTTATTCTTTTTTGAACAATGTGCAGATCTTAAGGGTTCTTCTACAAGAACTCATTCTCCATGTTAGAGATCTCTCTACCTCCTTTATTGGGAGATCTAGTGAAGACCAGATCTTGAGCTCAAGATCCTTATTCAAGATCTTGCACTAAAGTTGCTCTAAGACATTCTAAAATTAATTTCCAGATTATTGTTTTAAACAGGTTTTGAAAATAAAATTCCAGAAGATATAACTTTTTTAACATTTTATTATTCATAAGATTATTTTTTAAATGAAAATATTGAAAAAACAAAGAACAGTGCAACTGCAAATAGTGAAAAAGTTACACAACATGTAATTTTCAACTAACAATGCAACAAGGCCGTGGGCTGGAAAAGAAAAGGGCCCTTTCAGACACGGCCCACATTGCGAAGACATCTCCAACAGTACAAAGGTTTTCAGAAAAGGAAAGTAAAAGATAAAAAGAAAACTATTAACAATATATTTTTTAACATATTCTTTTCTAACATGCTCTTTATTATTGATTAAAGTTTATTAGATATTGAAATTTTTTATGAGTTTTATTTTTATTTAATAAATATCCCTTAATTTTGTAATTTTTGATAAATTTTAATAAATAATAGATGCAATATATGTTAAAAAGGATGTATTATAAACTAAAATGTGTTGTATTTAAGTAATTGATTTGACATAAATGATTAATATATTCAATTTAAATTTGAATGTTCGAGTAGACCAAATTCAATTCTTAACCAAAATAATTTTTTTATTAAATTTTATTTATCTTCAAATCAAATTTTGAATAAGTTAAAATCATCTTCTCATGAAGAATATTTTTTTATGAATCTTCTCTTGATGAATATGAGTGTTAAAAAAAGATTTATACGTTAAGACTTAATTAAATGAAAAGAGCGCAAATGATTTCAGGCAGCTTACTTGTAAGATTTGAGTTTTGATTATATCAACGTGAAAGTTCATTATGCTTCGTTTTCTTACCTTTAGTTTCTTTATGATCTTTTCTACACAAATCATAAAAACATGCTTTATAAAGTACAGATAAATTAAGTTCCACCTGAAAAAAAAATAACCTCTAAATATATTTTCATGAAATCGATACAAAAATTAAATAGAATAAGGTCTTTATTCTACCTTTATAAAGTTGTATTCTTTATGATAAGTTACTTTACAATCATTATTACTATACACAAGATATGGTTCACATTACAAACTCAGCAGACCTTTTTGGTAACAAGAGATTTTCGAACCCACGGATCACACTTGTGAAAAAAATATACAGATCATTTCATTATTTTAATGGGAGACTAATTAGTTTGACACATGCATTTGGTAGCATCATAAAATACACTTCTATAAAACGAAGGATATACATTTCTTAAAAACAGGGTATTAAATAATAACATAAGTAAAAATAAGTAAAAAATAATACATCAAAACCGAATTCAAAATTAACTATCCTCTAAATCTAACATATAATAAACACCACTAACTTATTTTCATTTAAAAGTATTTCCATCCTTCTAACCAAACAAGAAGTAAGGAAGCAAAACAGGATTGGAAGTCATCTTCCATTGTTTGGATCGAGTTTTATAAAATAAGAAGGAAGAAAATATATAACTTGAATCTTACATCAAAAAGTAATTCTTTAATTTTAAATGTGGATAGAAACAAATGAAAAGGTGCTTGTATGACAGTATGGGTTTAAACTTTAAAGACAAAAGTTCGCTTATTTAAGATATCATGTAATTTTTTATATATATTTTTTTCACTTTTTATACAATCAAATATGAACAAAAAAATATTTTTTATTTTATTTTTTAATTTAATAATAATACATTAACAATATAAAATAATTTTATATTATCATTCAATTACAAATTATTAATAATATAATTTTTTAAAAAAAACTATCATAAAAATCAATAAATTTATAATTATACATGATAAATTATGATTATATAACTATATTTTATACTCTAAGTGAAAATCTTTCTTTCTCTTTTTATTTTATCAAATAATCTAAAATTACCTCACTTTCTTTTATTTATTCTTCCTTCTTTTTTTTCCTGTCACTTCTTTACCTTTCATTTTCATCAACCAAACATATACCCTAAAAAGAGTTATGATAATATGCCTAAAACCAGTTAATGTCCAATTCACCATTCCCTTCTCTGCCCCATCGTCCCCTTACAGGCCAGATAGAATGATTGAAGCACCCAAAGTACCATGATGGTTTTGCTCTCTCATCCAAGTCTACATGCTCTAAATTCTTGAAACATAGTACCAAAGCCAATCACGTCCTTTCTTTTCCTTTGCAAGCATGTGACTCGTGGTCCACTGACATGATGACAACATATCTTCTTCACAATTGATCATGAACATTAACTCCAATATATTAATGCCATTGAAATCATTATTATGATAATGTCTCCTCTACGGAACTAGGTGGACCTCACACTCTCTTCATCAGATGCGAAGGCCCTTGAATCCACCGTCACCTTTAACCCTTATATACGTGATGTATTATACCAAGAGATATATAGTGTTTGAATCATTCTGGAACTATCATAGCAAATATGAACGAATATTAATTACGCTTCTATACATTAATTTTACCCATGTGGTACATTGTGTGTCATAAAGTTTTATTTCAACTCTGACTTTTGAAGCAGAAAAGATTTTGGTGGAATTAAATTACACGCAAAAACGTAACGGCCGGACCATAATAATAAAAAATGGAGTATTCTGTTAAAGTGTATTTGCCGATACATGACAAATTACATTAATACAGTACATATATACTATTAAACACAATAAGTTGAACTCTAATGATTTATCATAACTTAGTTCAACTTAATTAATTAATTACACTCCTTTGTTAATCAGGGACACGTAGCAAATAAATATATAGTATTATTGTTCATATCCTTACTAATATTCTCTATCTTATTATTTTTATTATTAATCATGCCAGATAAAAACTTTCATATGGATGTGGCTATAGACTATAGTGGCTAATATTATATCAATTCAATAGGAGGCTTCGATCTCTCTCTTCATCAACATATATGTTTAGAAAAAGCTAACCACTTAAATCGGTACTATAACCCTTGAGCGCGACATGACAAAGACTTGTTGCTTTGGTATCTGCCCTTTAGAGACAAAGACTCGCGGGATGTTCAGCTGTGAGCTTGCCTTGGTTTTATGTTTCTTGGTTTGACATGAGTGATTAAAGATAAGTTAATTCTTTTTTTCTTTTTATGAATCTAAGTTCAATTACTTCTTACATAATTAAAACCTTATTTGTAGATAATCTTTATAAGAGAGAAGAGAGATCTATTAATGTTCAGAGATTAGTTAAATAACTGCAATTCAGTAAGACTATCTGTGGTTTAGAGCTATGTATTAATTTTCTTGGTATGTTAGGTACCATGCTTTTAGTGTTGTGCTCGATAATATTAAGGGTATGTTTTCATTCTATCACACTTCTATTGATAAAAAATGTAATTTTATATTGTGTTTCATATGACTTTTTTTCATCATAAAAAGTATTTACTGATTATATATATATTATTAATCTTTGTTAAAAACTTAGTTAATTATCTTTTTTTGGACAAAAGTTAATTATTTTTAATAGGGTCTCTCTTTCCTACTATTTTTTTTTCATTTACATAACTGTTATTAAAAGTTATATGACTTACCAAAATGTATATATATACTGCACTAGTGTAATCAAGTCATATTACATATTCAAGAATCCAAACTACTTTGGGAAGAAAATCAAAATTCAGTGTTTTAGAATTCCTTAAGAGGTAAGATTTCTTGCTTAAAGATTTTCAAATATGGAATCTAAGAGTTGCTCTCTTCCCATGTAATGTAGCATATGGAAAGAAACAAAAAGAGTTTTCCACTGTACAAGAAAAGTGTATATTTCACTTTATTCCTCCCTTCTCGACAAGAACCGAAGAAAAAATGAAACCAAATATTTTTTTGCTATAAGCTGAAGGCAAACATATTTTAATGCATAGCAAGTTGGCATTTGTTCTGTTTAAAGGAATGAGTCGTGTGGCTCTCAAATTTCAGTAGAGGCAGAGGCAAAACTTGTCATACAATATTTGTAGTAACCATTGATGGTTCTTTTCAGCTCTTTAAAAGAAAGAAAAAAAGATAGAAAGAGAGAGTTAGATTTATCTTTCGTTACCTGTGGTCTTGGGTGCAAGCAGAGTTTGATCACTCACGGCTTTTTCCTAGTAACAAACATGGTGTGAGGCCATGTATAACTAGAGTACAACACTTTATTACTTTGTTATATTTTTGAAGCATAAATTTTGAATAAACTCTTAATCTTTAGTTAATTTTTGGGATAACATATATTTATATTTATGTATATAATCAAGGGCACTGGAATAATTTTAAGTTGTATGTACATGCATGCTAGCACAAGTACCTTGTTATCTATTCTCGCCCGTTAATAATACGTGTATTAATGTTCTTTTGTGTCCCTAACTATTAGTGTAAACTCGATCAATGTCTTTTTTGGTAAAATACATATGCATATTATGTCGTGTTTGCAAGAATGAAATTACATTTGGTGTCATTTATGATTTATAACTGAATGTGGTTTTGGCACCACAAACAAAGGCACAAATATAATTCCCGACCGCAATCATAATTTAGATCGAGGTACGTACGTATCTGAAGCATTATTATTGATTTCTTTTTGTGTGTGAATAAAAGAAAGTATAAAGCAAAAAAAGTATCTATTTCTTTTCAATACTTTCTCTGTTAAATGATCCATGTTACTTTTTACGCAAGCATGATTATCACTCAATATATAATAAAAAGCTACAGTATTAAAAAAGTTTAAATAAGGGTTAGTTATATTTTTAATTCATTTAAATATAACAAATATTAGTTGCAATCCTTACAAAAGAAAATAGTGGTTTTTCAATTTTATAAATTTTAAAAGTTTTGCAGTCAATTTTCTTTTTAAAGTTTTAAATTTATAATGATGCGACATATAAACGTGCTATATGAACAATTATTGTGAGATGATATATTATACATACTCAATACATATAATTTCTTTAATAATAATCTGAAACTTTCCGAATTTAGAGGATGAAAATAGAAAAGATAAAAGTAAAAAAGAAATTTTTAAAACAATATAAGTAGAATATAAGAGATATTAGACTCACATGGAGCCCTCATAATTTCCTCTAGATCTCTATTTTTTTTATCTCAATCATATACAACATTATTATAAGCCTTGATGTATAGCAAAGCTTCAAATTAAAGGAGGATGTTAATTAGATGTGCAATTCTCATTTCTATTATTATTATAAGCCTAGATGTATGTGATAGTTAGACTTCACAATGTGATTTAGAATTTATCTGCATGGTGTACAAGTATTTCAGGATTTAACAGACTTCTCCTAACTGTTACAGGAGCAATAGAACTAGCAAAATTACCTTTAATTACACATACCTATGAACTTATAATTCGAGAGAAGAAAATAGAGAGATCACGATTAGAAAAATAGGTTAGCAGTTGAAAGGGTTTAAATAAATCCAAAAAAAACTAAATATTATTAATAGATAATAAAACTTCCAACTAATGAAAAAATAAATTTAAAAATAATTAACTAACAAATAATACAATTTTTTTTAACAAAACCACGTTCAACAGATGGTGTATCCTATTTATAACAATATATCACGGCAATTTCATACCCTAGCATCTTTCTATTCACGGTTGGGTAAAGCTCAACACTGATGGGGGCAGTTTCTAACTTAAATCAATTGGCAGCTTGTGCTGTGAGAGGAATTCTCAAAGATTACTTTGATGTTTTCACTCTCCATGTTGCCTCAAAAGTAGGACCTTGCTCGGTCACTTATACAAAGATCTTTTGTATTCTTATATGGGACATAGATTTGCTTGGTCTCTCAAATTTTGAAATATTACTAGAGTTTGATTTGCAAGGAGCCATCCAACTATGTGTGTGTTGTTAAATATTGTTTTACGATTATTCATTCTTCAACAAATAAAACATTTAGTATCTTGCCCTCTCACCGTCGCAAATCAATAAATATGGTACAATTTTTGGCCAAAAAAATATTTATACATGCATAAAAAATTCCTACACCACTTTTTATACTTCATAAGTTCATATATATTTACAGTAAAAAAAAGGTTCAAATATATTTAGAATTTCTTACTAATTTGTATTCCTTAACCCTTACTTTTATGGCCATTGAATGGCCTAACAGGGTTACCAAATTTGCGCGAACTAGAATTGAGTCAAAACTGTATCATGAAACGAAATAGGAGAAAATAATAATCAGAAAAGGAAGTTTTTGGTATCTTTGAATTTTAAGATGTTTGGACTGTGGAAGAAATGGACAAAAGTGTGGCAGACACACAACCAGTCATTCTGGTTTGACTGAAGCCTGGGTCAATCTATGCGACAGATTGAATAAAGAAAAATGATATTGATATAATAAAAACAGATAATAATAGAAAAAGATAAAATTTTATTTATACAAATATATTATAAATATTATTGTTATAGAACAAATAACAAATTGCCTGACTTCAATTATTCTACCCGTGACTCTGCACATTTTGATTTTATTTTATTTTTTAAGTTTAACGGCTACAAGGCTAATAGCCTAATAAGACAATTATCTAGCATCTAACTAATAAAGCTACCGCGAAAAAAGGTTTGTCTAATTTATAAGAAATAAATTCATATTTTAAAAAAATGTAAATTTACTATTTATTGTTGATAATGTGAAAATATTATTAATAGAAATACAGTTAGAAATATTTGTTAAGCTTGCAGCCTGTACTCTGACTTTAATAAATTCGTAAGATTCAACACACTTAATTTTATTTTTGAAAAAAAAAAAAAAACTGATAAAGCTGCAATTCAAACAATTTTGGTAGGGTCGTCATCAATTAGATCTTGAGTCTGATATCATATATGTTACGGGTACCTGCAATGGCATAAATTCACAATCAGAGCAGTTCCTTATTTGTGTCTTCTTCCTGTCAACATAAAAATTATGTTGTTTCTTCTCAAATCCTTTTTCTATCCATTAACTGCTTCCCAATATGATAAATTTAGGTCAAATAACTAAAAATAAATAATCAAAAGTTAAAGTCATATAATCACTTAAAATAATTATGTGACTTGATTTAGAAAAAAAACTCACATAATTTATATATGTATTTTAATATTAATTATTCATAATATCCAATAGTCAATATCTATTTTTCTTATACTTTCACACACTATTTTAAGAATTTATAGAAAAATGATAAAAAATAAAATGTTAATTTTATTATTTTATAAATATTTACAAAAATAAGATTGTGTTTACAATTATTAATAATGTTACAAAAAATATTTCCTGAAACTAAACAAAACATGTTGTTTATCATCGATCTCTACCTTAACCTAACCTCTTTCTTGTTCCCCTGGAATTATGCGCGCGATAGATTAATGTTTTCTTCATTTCAAAAAAATAGATTTAAAGCTTGCTTGTCGGTTATATTATATAGTTTTGGAATGATGTGTAATTGAAACTCAACGCAGGCAATATGTGAGTAAAAAGTGAACCAAACATTTCTAGTAAAAAGTTATCAATTAATGAAAATAGAAATCTGAAAAAGTAATTAAATAATTTTATAACTTTAGAATTTAGATAGGAGGAAAAGGAGAGATGGATCATGGAACAGGTGCACGAGTGGCCATCGTTGCCGGGTGCCAGCACGTGGAGAAACTCTGCCTATTGCCACTGTATTTTGGCACATATTATAAAGTAAGATCACTATAAATTTTTAATAACGTTAAAATCATTAAATTTTATATTTTTAAAAGAAATATTAAATAATTAATAATTTATTAATTAAAAACACTTTTTTGCTTAACAAATATAAATTTTATTGCAAGATTCTGGAATGTTATAAGTCTACATATTAGTCTATTAATCTTGCAGTTGCATTCCATCATATGATTAATTAATCAATGATGTGTTTGGTTTAACGTATACATATTTTATAAAAAATAAGAATTTATAATTTTTGATTAAATAATGGTTTGGAATCTTTCAATAGAAAATCAAATACACTAAGTTATTTTGTGTATGTATCCAACTTATACAGAATTGTTTTCCTTTAAAGGAAGTTTATAATCTATATCGAAAAAAGAGAATCGAGTCATTTAAAGAAATTTAAATGAAATCATTTTCGAAGAAAGAATTTGTAATTTTGAGAAAATGGACAATCATATTTTAATTGTCATAATATCTTGGATGTTAATCACCGCTAGATTACTAAAGTGAAAATAAATAATGCTCAGAAGTTCACAATTTAGAGAAGAGATTGTACGTGGTTAGTGTCATTATAAATTCTGTTGATAATAAAGTTGAGAATGATCCAGTAACTTTATAGAACAAATCACGTGAAAGGAAGTAATTGTACGTAGCAGCTACAACTCGTCACAATTTTTTGTTGCAGTTCGCGAACATGACATGAAAGCTTTTGATTGCAATTAATAAAAATAGCTAGAGAAGATGACATTTAATGTAAATTAAAATAAAATAAAAAACAATACATTCGTATTTTCCTAAACCATCCTTAATCATGGCTATTATAATATTGAACGATACACTTATAAAGGGTATTTCTGAAAATAAAAGAAAATATTTTTAGTTCCTATATACGTTATAAAGTTCTTGGTTTAGTTTCTGTATATCACCATCCAATATTTTAGTTTCTGAATTTTTAAAAATAAATACTTTTAGTCTGTTAGAAATCATTGTTTTCTATATGATATCTCTCTCGAGACTAAAACCGCTAATCTTTAAAAGTTTATGAATCAAAATGTTCGATAGTGAAACACAAAATTAAAACTAAGAATTTTATAAAGTATAAAGATTAAAAACATATTTTTTCCTTCTAAAAATTATTATTATGGTCCTAATTTTAAAAAACTATTTTAAAAAACAATTAATTTATAGAAATTTTAACTATCTACAAAGTGATGGTCACAGAAATTGATATATATATATATATATATGTTTGACATTGTGATCCTAGAGTGTAGTGGGAGCTACTGAAACCTTATCTGTCCTACACAGAGTAGGAGTAGGAGATGTGTTGCGTGCCAATTATGTTCCCTTCATAACACAAACATCCAAAACCTGGGAGTACTTGTTGCTCAACATTGTTGGTTTTACCCCATAGCAACTATATCATCATCATTTCAAGCAGTTTCTGTCTTTCTTTGTTCATAAGCTAATTATATTCCAGTCTGTCATGTTCATGTGCCACTCAGTGTATAGTCAAAGCAATATCGTATTCCCTCCACTGTCATATGCCACTCAGTGTACAGTCAAAGTAATCTCATATTCAAGTAACAATATTATTCTGAGAGCAAATCGAATGGGCTTAAGCTACTTTACATACACTTTGGTTAGACAAAGGAGAAAATGAGAAGGAAAGAAATAGAGAAAAAAGAAACAAGGAGGGGAGGATAAAAGTGAATTGTAAGTGAAATAATATATTATTTGGATTGATAAAATTCTGAAAGTGTTGGTGTTCATTTAGATTTTTTCTAATGCGAAGACTACACTACTCAACTCTCCTAACATTCTACCATTAACAAAGTTATATACAAAGTCAAGCTAAAAATAAACTTCATTTTTCTTCATTGATGATAACAAATAAAGATGAATACATTTATATAGTCCTAAGAAATGTCAATTAATAAATAATAATTTATAAATGTATATTTAACTTCATCCTATATAATCCTTGAGACAGATATTAAGATTCTAGCTAATCAATCCTAAGCAAATCAACATGTGTTTATATCATATTTCTTGACAGTTGAGAGCCAAAACATATAAACAAGATCCTTGTAAATCATTTTTTGTTGTTGAAATGCATTATACATATAAGCATTTTGTAACACTTAACACACTTCGTACATCAATGGCTACTAGTATAGTTCAAAGAGTCGTTGATTTTAAAAAAACAATGTGCCCCAATATTTGCACTCATAGGTGTGAAAAACCAGGGGATTTGGATATGTAGTATATATGTCGGATTTCTCATAGATAACCTGTACTATAAATTCAAGGATATACCAATGAATGAAGGTTTTTAATGTTTCAATAGACGATCAGGCCTAATATATATATGCTCATATAAAAATAAATGCATCATCAAACAAAATTCTAAAATTTAAAATTGCTGTCACATATGCTTCCAAATTAAAAATAAAATTCTTCATAGAGTTCCTCCTATTAATATAATTTTGGAATATAGTCGAAGGTGTGTTCCAAAATTATATTTTTGAAATAGAAGAAACTATATGATGAATTTTTGTTTTAAAAAGGGTAAAAGTAATTCCAAAAAATATATATATATATATATATATATATATATATATAAATGCATCGACATATAAACCCTTTGATAATTAATGGGGAAAAAATGAGGTAGTGGTATTAGAGGGGACGAAGGACCAAGACTGAAAATGAGAGGAAAGGAGAGACAAGGACTTTCAAGAAATAAGGGAGAACTGATGTGAGTAGGAAGGGAAATATTTGAAAGGGTGAAGTGATGGTAAACTAAATACTAATTACCTTATTTATATCAGTTGTTTTATTATAATTTTTTTGAGCACTCATAGTGAGATTCTCATTCTTCACACTTTGTGAATTAACTCACCCTTTATCTCATTTTTCTTCCCCCGTTATATAGTGATTTTTACATACAACTAACGAAAATGAAAATGAGATTGATTTATAAGATTTTGCAATTTTTTTAAAAAAATTTAAGTCATTGCTATTATGAATATGTTGTTATCATCAAATTCAAATTAAAAATGACATTGTATTTTAAATAATAATAATAATTGTACTTATTGTTATTATTTATAAATTTAAATTAAACTATATTAAGTATTGTTATTATAAGTATGCTATTATTTATAAATTCATATAAACTGTATTTTAGTTTAAGAACTAACAAATTCTATTATCTTTATAATATTTTTGTTATAATTACATTATTGTCTTTAATACAGTCCTTTTAATTTACATAATTAAATAATTAGTATATAAAAAAATATTTATCCTATATAATGATGGTTTTTTTAGAAATTATAATGACAGATAATTATGAGGCTTGATACTGCTATTTCTTGTTACAAAACATGGTGCATGTCATTATGAAAAATAATCTAGATCTTTTACAAAAGTAAAAAACAAAGAAAAAAGAAGAAAAGAAAGAAACTGAGACAACTTTTGTAGAGAATAATAGCATATGTGATTTTTATTACGTGGGGCAAGTTTAAAGTGGCAAGACTGCATCTTTGCACAATGTCCCATTTTTTTTGTGCCGAGTCTCCAGACAAAGCACGCACACACACAACAACAACTAAGATGAACTAGTTCACGCCGCAACACAACAACACTCCCATTTTCACCTTTTTTCTCTCCGGAGAGAATAGGGTGCCGCATGCACACACCACTTTTTTATGATCTCTCTCTCTCTCTCTCTCTCTCTCTATATATATATATATATATAAATGTGCACTATCACACGTTATATAATGCATAGAGGGATACATAAGCCACCAAGCCAAACCTCAGAGTCTCACACGTTGTAGAGCTACATTCATAGGGAGCTCAAATCTCAATGGTCCTGAAAAGGAACCAAGGGTGGTGTGGTGGGTTCTCATTCTTTTAACTTGCACTCTTTCTTTGTCTTTGATGTGTGTGTAGTGTGTATGTATGTGTGTCTTATGTTATGTTAGTCTCTCTCCCTCCTCTGACTCGGAGAGAGAGAGAATCAAGTTCACTCCAACTTTGATATAAACAAATGAAAGAAAAAAAGAATGAGTTTTTGATCTCATAAATCGCCTTGAAACATGTCCCTTTACATCTCTATTGCTAACCTTCAATCTCTAGTTCCCTCTATTGAATCTTGAGAGATGAAATGTTTATGATTTCGGTCTTCATTCTCTCACTTTCTCTCTGTCTAACTTGGTTTGTGATTTTGTTCAGAGTGGAGCACATTCAATGAAGAAGCTTTTGGTTTTTGAGTTTCTGGGAGGGGAGATCAAGTTGGCCCGAGATCTTCAATCTGTTTGATTGTTGCAAAGTGTCATTCTTTCTTCTGATTGATATATCTTTTGGTTAGCGTGGCTTCAACTTGGTTTATCTTTTTGTCATTGAGAAATGTTGACTTGCATAGCGTGTACCAAGCAACTCAACAATGGATCTCTTCGCCAAGAAGAGGAGGAAGAAGCTGTTCACACTCCCAGCACCAAGCAAGCCATCAAGGCTCTCACTTCTCAGGTAAATTGACCATTTGCCTTATATTCCTGATTAGTCTCATTACCTAATCTTAAAAAACAGTAAGAACTAAGAACTCACCTCTTGGATGCTAATAGCCTAATAGTAATTCCAAGAGAACTAAAAGGATTCAATTTTGTTTTTGTGTTGTCTTTTAATGATTTGCTTTACTTAAAGAGGGAACTATGGTGACAAAAGGGGTGGTTTTTGTTTTTCAGATCAAGGACATGGCAGTGAAGGCTTCTGGGGCATATAAGAGCTGCAGGCCATGTTCAGGATCTTCAAATGGTAACAGGAATAGGAAGTATGCAGACTCAGATATGGGGTCAGATTCAGCAAGGTTCAACTGGGCCTACCGAAGAACCGGGAGCTCCAATTCAACCCCAAGGATGTGGGGGAAGGAAGTGGAAAATGGTAGGGTGAAAGGGCTTTCAAGTGGAGAAGGAACACCGGCATCAGTGAGTGGACGAACTGAGTCAGTGGTGTTCATGGAGGAGGATGAGCCTAAGGAGTGGATTGCACAAGTTGAGCCTGGTGTGCTTATTACTTTTGTTTCATTGCCTCAGGGAGGGAATGATCTCAAGAGGATACGGTTCAGGTACTATTACTATTAATCCTCTTGTGTTTGTTTTGAGATTGCACATCTGGAGGAGTGTATGTGTATGTGTAAGCACATGCCTTTGTCATGTGGTAGAGGCAACTCGCCTTTTAGCCAATGTGAGACTTTGTCCTTTGTTGTGTTTTAAACTCTCTCCCTTATTCTTTGATCTGGCAAAACTAAGTACATGTTTGTTTGGGAGTGATCTCATGCTTTTCAAAGGCTGTCCAGATTCTAGATTGGCAGGATCTATCTTGTTTCT
>PYAF01001402.1:1107275-1151434 GCA_007407185.1 Glycine tomentella | reverse complement strand
TATGTGTAAGCACATGCCTTTGTCATGTGGTAGAGGCAACTCGCCTTTTAGCCAATGTGAGACTTTGTCCTTTGTTGTGTTTTAAACTCTCTCCCTTATTCTTTGATCTGGCAAAACTAAGTACATGTTTGTTTGGGAGTGATCTCATGCTTTTCAAAGGCTGTCCAGATTCTAGATTGGCAGGATCTATCTTGTTTCTATTGTGCCTCTTTGTTCCATAGTCAGTAACTCATGCTTGGCTGGGACAAAAGCAAAAAGGCTTTTTATCTTCTAGCCTGATCATTCAAATGCACTCCCTCCCTCCTTCTCATCCCACAAAAAGAAAAAGGAAAAAGGAAAAAAGAAAAAAAAAAAAAAAAGAAAAGAAAGAAAAGAAAGGAACTTATGCAAGGAAAAAGGCCTGGCTTGGTTTTGTGCCACTGCTAGAGTCATATTCGTTTTATGAAATACAAGCAAAATTTGTCACTCCCTTCCCCCCTTCTGTTCTAAATTTAAAATTTAAATACAATAATTATAAAGGGATATAAGAAGGAACCATTCAATCATTAATCATTAATAGTTTATGAATATGAAATTCTACTTTATTGATAATAGTTTCATTGCTTTAACTAAGTTAACAACAAGTCCTTTTTTGTTGGGAGTTAAGTGTCCTTTGGGTTTTTGTCATTACACTCATAACTTCAGGATCATCTGTCTTTCATCAAAGTTTGAGCTTCTCCTTATCTAGTCTCAGAAGTCAGAATTGAATTGGAAACAATCAAGAAGATCATGAATCTTGAGTCAGTCAAGAGCTACTGAATTCAAATTTGAACAATATGGATGCTGTGGGAACAAAACTTTTTCCTCTACAAAAATTAACCTGCTTTTTTATTTTCTTAAGAGAGGTAACCACCTGAAGCAATTGCCTTATGCCTACTGGACTCACTTTTGAAATGTTTTTGCAGTACTATAACCTGCAAGATTTTTTGTCTGTCCTTGAATATCGGTTGTCTAGTCTGAAAGTAGCAATTAGAATTCCATGTTTACATTTTTGTGTTGAAATTTTTTTAATGAAGGGAAATATACTAGTGTGTGATGTCACATTTCTTTTTTGTTTTTTTAGTCCTTTGATGATTGTACTGATTATTTTATTTTATTTGATATATCAGTCGTGAAATGTTTAATAAATGGCAAGCTCAGAGGTGGTGGGCAGAGAATTATGACAAGGTCATGGAATTGTACAATGTTCAAAGGTTCAATCAGCAAGCAGTTCCTCTTCCAACCCCACCTAGATCTGAAGACGAGGTGAACATACAGTTTTTTGTAATTTGTTGTTAAGAATTGCATGATTAAACTTCTATATCCAAGGAACTCATTCTGCTTACATGTTATGCTTAGCAATCAATCACAAATTCCTTCTACCTCATACTTGAGGTCTGAACTTGAGATATTTGATTTAATTAAAAACCTAGTTCTTGAATGAGCAAGAAGTGTGTAGGGATCGGCTTCCTAATTAATGTGTAACCTATTAATTAACTATGGGAGTAGGATGTTATCTTTTGTATTTCATGATCAGTTCATTTATAATCTTCTGTTTCAGTACATTTGCTACATGGATATAGTTTATTTGGTCTTTATATAACTTTTATTTTTCAGAGCTCAAAGATTGAATCTGCTAGGGACAGTCCTGCCACTCCTCCTCTCAGCAAAGAACGTGCACCCAGACATTTTCACCATCCAATGGGAATGGGATACTCCTCATCAGATTCACTGGATCGCCACCAAATGCAACCTCACCCTTGCTATGAAACAAGCGGTCTGGCATCGACACCTAATCTTTCCAACATTAGTGCACCAAAGACCGAAAGATCATCCCTTGATGGTTCTGTAAGGACCAGTTCATCTGGAGAAGATCACTCGGGTGAGTTTTCAATCAGCAATGCCAGTGATATGGAAACTGAATGGGTTGAACAGGATGAACCAGGAGTATACATCACTATCAGAGCACTGCCAGGTGGAACCAGAGAACTCAGACGTGTCCGGTTCAGGTACAAAGAAATCATTACTCATTAGTGTGGATAATAAATTACTTTTAGTTTTAATGCAACAGCTTTTTAATTCTGTTATTAATTATCTAAACAAGTTGTATTGTATGAAAACTTTCCTCATGCTCCTTGATTTGACATTGTTCTAGAATATATCTCTATACACTAACAATGTAAAGTTCTTTTGCATTATCCAATCACAAAGCATCATGTATGGTAAAAGTCATATCGAAGATGATTTCTGATTTGTTGACAGTGTAAATTTTTTACAATGGTAGTGCATGTCTATTAAGCTCTTTTTTTTATTTTGGTATTTTGGTTTACATTTAGTGATTTGATTATAGGATCTACTTTTATTATGCTTTTAAGCTTTATGGAGAGAATAAAAAATGAAGCCAGTTTTGGAGGTAGCTCCTTGTGAACTAAGTTTTTGAATTATCCCTTTGATACCTGACTCATGAGTCTTAACAGTTGGATTGCTAAGTCATCAAGATTGATTTTATCATAACTAATCACATTCATTTAATTCAAAATTTTCTCTCTTCATTCTTTTACACAGCCGAGAAAGGTTTGGAGAAATGCATGCGAGATTGTGGTGGGAAGAAAACCGAGCTAGGATACAAGAACAATACTTGTGACGACTGTGACTATAGAAGAGTCTTTACACAGACAACTGCTTCAGCAGGCTAACACAGTACAGCTTGAAAGCTTTACAACAGTGTTGTGCGTTCTAGATCCAGTTACCTTCTTTCTGGTGGATAATTTGCATGTAACTGCAACTTTCAACTTTGTAATTGTAGTTCACTTTAGACGTGGAGAAATGCAGATGTTGGGAAATACTAAACTATGATAGTGATATTTTAATTTTAGTTAACTTGTTACTTCCATTGTCATTCAAATGTTTTTCATCTTGTATAAATTTTGAACTATTCCTAGTGAGATAACAAGTTTGGTTCTGTCAAAATATACAATGCTGTAGATTGAAAACTCTGCACAAAACGAATCACTGGAAACTTGGTAACTAAGTGCATGGCTGCTAAAGCTTAGAAGATGTAAGCTCAAGGGCTAACACAAATTTATATAGTGGAGCATGTCCAAGACAATTGCTGTTTCCTTCTGCCAATAATCTTTAAGTGCTAAAATGCATTATTATGACTATTTTAAAGAAGTTTACGAAGATTGATAAGGTGATAAACTAAGTATCAATCTGAAAAAGAAAATCCTAGATGTGTTGGCTGGCCCAAGTTTATTGCTTCTTGGTGGTATATCGCAGCCAGGAAGAACCTATTTTTCCTCTCCCAAACTAACCATAGATTTTTCCTCTCCCTTTTCTCTGGACCCTCTCTGGCTTTGAAATTCAAGATTTTGGAAATGTTTGGGTAAATACTTAAGTGCTTATTCAATCAGAATTTAACACGTGAGAGCTTATTTTGATAAATTTTATAGTGAAACACGTGAAAAAAAGAAGGTTACAATCATTTGGTTTAAGTAGTTATATGTAATGTGAATATAAATTAGTCACCTATTTTCCGTTAATTATACCTGTCTATTTTTTTAAAAAGCCTATTAATTTATTAATACAGTAAGTGCACTTTACCAAAAAAACAAAACTAAGTGCAGCACAAGGTGTACGGTGTACCTACTTAGGTAACAAACCGATGCATCAAATAGAATTATGTCTATCTAGTTAAGATTGGGATAACTGTTTGCTCTTATTCATGATTGCAATGGTTATTATGGAGTGATATTAACTTATTTTGGATATTTTAATAGAATGGGTTATAAGGGCTAATAAGTCGAGGCCCAAACTTTGCTTCTTGGATAAAACTTTCTGTACTCCTACAATCGCTTCCCGTATTTTTCATTATATAATGAAAAATTCATTCAAAAATGCAATTTGATAAAACTAAGTTATGCATTGACCGTATAAATTAATTTTATATTATTATTTAATTATGAATTATTATATATAATAAATTTGTTGATTTTTATGACAGAGGCAAGTTTTTTTTTTTTTTTTTGGGGGGGGGGGGACAAAAAAAAAGATTCATATAATCATCAAACTTGATATGAAATATTCAGATGTTTCTAAAAATATACAATTGTATTTGTAATTTTAATCTATCAAAATATTAATAGAAAATATATTTAAACAAAAAATAAACTAAGCATTTTTTAAGACCCAAGATTATAAATGTTAGTCATCAATTTTACATATCACAAAGGAATTTCATGACCAATATATAATAAAAACAAAAACTTCATCTAGACTCAAATATAAGAAAAATTAACCAATTTCACACTAATTGAAATTTTTAGTTAATATCATTTAATTATATGAATCTCATTTAAAAATAAGATAATTTTTAAAATGTCTTTTATTGAATTCGATACCATAAATGAAAAGAAGTCACTAAAGATATTAAATAAATAGAGTGAAATTAATCATATTTACTTATATTTAACTCTCATACGTGACCATTTTTCTTCATAAATTCAAGTCCAAAGGGAGTGTTTTTAGGAAAATTTGTATTATTTATGTTATGAAAATCTATTAAATATAAACGGATTATCGTTACTAACCAAACAATAATCGATAAGAATCACTTAAGAAGAACATGCTTTTATATTATTTGAAGAGGAAAAAGATTCTAAACTTTGTACAAATTTTATAAAATCATCAAATTATAACTTATTATATATGATAAGTTTGTTGACTTTAAAAATAATTATTTTAAAATAATTAAAACAATATTTTGTGATTGAATAATAATTAAAATTATTTTACAGTGCATAAACATTAAACTCTTATGTGAAATAAAAAAGGAAACAATTCAACAAAGAAATAAATAAAAATACAAGGAGACAAAAAAATAAATGATAAAAAGATGGAAAAGAGAGAATATTTATTTTAAATAATCTGAAATTATTTATTTATCCATACACTTGATTTAATCACTCATCTCTTTCAATTTATTATTTTTATTTTTATTTCTAAATTGGATTTCTGTAATTTTTTAAAAATATTAATATAATTGATTTATTATATAAAATAACTATTTACACAAATAAGATTACTAGTTTATTTAATAATTATTTTATAATGGCCAAACGAATACTCTATCATAATGAATAACCACGTGTTGGTTTTCATATTATTGGTGAATCCTTTGGAAATGATTCACAATTTTTGGTTTGAAGCAAAGGGCACAAGCGTAGTTTAGTCGACCACAACTCAAATACTCAATACTAAGCTAGGGTACAACACAACACATGAAGGAAGCAATCTGCTACGATTTAAGTATTTATATGTTTTTTTTACTTTTTCCATCAAAACTAAAGTCATTGTCAAACGTTTTCAAAACCCTCACTCAGTCGCTCCAAAGCCGCTCTCTTTTCCATTTTCTCTCTCGTCTCTCTCGCTCTCTGTTTCGATTGGGAAGAACAAAACCCTACCCATCATTTTCCCCCCGCAGTGTTAGCCTCAAGTTTTGTTTTTTCGGCGTTGTGGTTGTGTTTTGTCTTGTGGGTCGGTTCCCTTTTGGGTTTTGGTTGCAATGGTCCCTGGTTCCAGGACGGAGTGTGGCACTGGTACCCACTTGCTCTCTGCCAGATTGCGCAAGACCATTCAATCCATCAAGGAAATCGTGGGGAACCATTCTGATGCTGATATCTATGTCGCCCTTAAGGAAGCCAACATGGATCCTAACGAAACCACTCAGAAATTGCTCAACCAAGGTTGGTGCCTGCCTTGGTGGGGCCATATTTTGCTTTTTTTCTTTTTTCCACTCTCCAGTATTGTTTTGATTTTTTGGGTTTTGAATGTTGTTGGTTTTTTTTTTTTTTGGGTTTTTGTTTAGTAATGGTTTTTTTTTTGGCTCTCTCATTTGTATCTCCTGTTGTGGAGTTTTGGATTGGTGGAGAATGTTTCATGAGGTTGGTTGGTGTGTTAGTGTAATTCATGTGTGGGCTGCATTTTGGTGTCTAATTTGCCTTTATAAGAATAGGGATGCTAAGAGTTTGAAATGGTTTTTGTTGGCTTGACTTTTTTTTTGTGGTGGACTAGGCTGAGCCTCTTGGTGGAGCTTAGTTTGTTCTTAAAAATCGATGTTTCTTTGACTGTGTATTGTTTTTTCTCTTTTTTCGTTGTTGCTGCATCATTGCGATGTTTTAAATTGCGGTTATCCTTGATATTGTGGAAAACTGCGGATAAATGTGACCTGCAAGTGTGGTTGTGGAGACTACAAAAATGTTGTGGTCGAAATTCTGGTTCTGAAGCATTTTTAAAAACCTTGCATAGTTGCATTTGTTCATATTTTTTTTTTGGTTTTGTTTTCTTTATTTAGGCTGGGAGCTGAAATTGGTGGTTTCGAGTTTGTAGCTATCATAATCTTCTGAGCTGATCAATACTAACACATTTGTGACTTCGTCATAAAAGTGAAATTTTAGGGCAATTATTCTAGCAAGTGCTGATCAATGTATTTTGTCAAAAAATTTAGAGGGAAGGAATAAAGTTGAATAATTTGTCTAAACGCCCCTCTATTGGTGTAAAGTTTAGTTTCTACCTAGTTACCATTTCATTTCCATGCCCTTCTGCATTTAGGCAGGGTGATATGTGATCAGCTTCTGACCAGTTTACATGGCGAATCCATAAAGTTTTGTATCTGTTGTGAGGCCTAATTATATTCATCATTTTAGCAGCATTACCATGACATAGGCTTCAAAATCCATTTTTAAAATAGTGGCCATCTGCTATTCCCTTTTTTTTGTTACCAGGAGGGGCAAAGCCCCACCATCCTGCTATTATTCCGCTATAGCATTTTCAGAGTTAGCTGTGATGTGCTGCTACCCTAAATTGGTGAGTCAAGAAAATGTCATACGATGGGGTTGTTCGGTGTCTGAATGGTTTGTGTGAGGAATATTCAGCTTAATTTTTCCTGGAGTCCTGGAATTTACATGGTCTAATGTAAATTTTTTGAATATAATGTGTTTCATTGATGTGCTTAAAGAGTTAGTGCATGAATGTGAGTGCCCATTGATGTGCATTGCAATAATTAGGTGGTCCAACTTAGGATATGTTTCTGGATCTCATTGTTTCAAACCATCTATGTGATTTTGCAATTGATGCATGTTTTTCTTATGTCAGTTTGCTTGTCCAGCACTAATTGGGTTTGACCATGCCAAAATTAAGTATTAATGTGAAAGATTTTTTTTTTTTAAATCTCCTAATGTTCATTGTGGTTTTATTATTCAGATCCATTTCATGAGGTGAAGAGAAGGAGAGACCGAAAGAAGGAGGTATCACTTCTTGTATTCTTTCCGGATGACCTGTTAAATTCATAGTTACATGTTAAAGAGTAGTGATTTTCTTATCAGTAATTTATTAACATGTATCTGTTATCGCAGACCCAGAATATCGGGAACAAGGGTCAGCCTTCAGCTGACGACTCACGAAAGCCATCTGAGAATAATAGTGGTCAAGGAATGAAGTTTAACACCCCTTCTGAACGCAATGTTCGAAGAACAAACTATTCTCGAAGTACTTTACCTGGTAATATGCTTGTTTTGATGGCTAAAAGTGTGGTGCCCGGATTAACATATTGTTCAGAATGAACATTCATTTTTTAATCTCAGTAAATTTGTCAATAGTTTTTATTCTTTTGTGATAGAATATGACCTAATAGTGAACATAGCTGTGGGGAAGATCCCTAATTTAATGTTAAATTCGATTGCATTTCCAATTCACTTAATACTTAATAGTTGCCTTTTCACTTTGGTGGCTGTGGTTTTTTTGCTGCTTTTCTCTTTTTGTTCATAGGGGGGTTGCTTCTTCTTCTTCTTGAAACCAATTGATCAATGATATTTTATTCGTCAATCCATCTAAAAAATTTACTCCTAATGAATAATTTGTGGTTTCTGTTTCAAACCTCCATTTGTATGTGGTTTCAAATAGCTAAATGGATCACTTGTCTTTTAGCATGTGCACTGATCTGTAAATTCTTTCTTACTATTCAGGCATCAGCAGAGAGTTTCGTGTTGTTAGAGACAACAGAGTAAATCATATATATAAAGAAGTAAAGCCTCTTTCACAGCAGCACTCAACATCTGCCACTGAGCAGTTAAATGTAAAATCATCTGATAAGGGGTATGCTCTGAATTTTAGTTTTTCTGGATTTAGGATTGGTTGATTGCCCTTTGCCACTTTGCATATCCAGCGTCAGTAGTTGTGTATATATACATATTTCTTGCTTTCTAGCCTGACATATAAATTTGGGTATGCTTTATTGTTGAGAACTTCTGTGTGAGAAGTCATAAAAAAGTATGCATACCTGAGCCCTGAAAACAATTTAATAGAAGATTGCTTAACTAATACATGGGACATGAATTATGTTACACCAAGGTCAGATGCATGTAAACTGATGCAAGGTTTGCTGCCACAGATAGAAAGTTAAGTGCTTATGTTTTAACAGAATGAGTTAGAAATGAATCAAATGATGAGAAGTAGTAAATCCTTCTTGATAAGATAATAATAGAGTAAACTGAAATTTGTTATTGTATTTCACTATTTCTACCCAAGGTAGTCCAAGGTGAAAGGAGTGCCCTTAAGGTACTGGGGGTTTATAACTTTGAGGTGAGAGGCACCGAAAAGCACGTCTTGCTAAAGAAATACTCTAAAAAATGTGGAAGTATTTATACTACATTAAAAAAAGAGTGTTGCTCTGTTTTCTCCATAAAACAGAAAATGGATTGTTCTACTCTGTATTTGGATCAGATAGCATCATCATCATAGCATGAGGAATTTTGTTTGATAATAGATCACTGTTTTGATTTGTTCATAGTTTTAGATAATTGAATTTTGTAATAATTATCTTTGTTACAGCTCATCAACTTCCACCAATCATAGGTCATCTGGTTCTAGGAATTCATCTCAGGCATCAAATGGTCCTTCTGATTCACATGCTAGATACTTCAAAGATGCTGTGCCAAATATCATTGACAGAAAAATTGCATCTGAGGATAAGGATAATCAAGCCATGATTTCAAATGCAGCAGGTCGGGTGCAACCAATTAAGCCTAACAATACCCATCAAAATTCTGCCTCTGTGGCATCAACCAGTTCTGCTGTTGGGGTGTATTCCTCTTCAACAGATCCAGTTCATGTGCCCTCTCCTGATTCTAGATCATCGGGTGTTGTTGGAGCCATTAGGCGTGAAGTTGGGGTTGTTGGTGTTCGGCGACAGTCTTCAGACAACAAAGGAAAGCAATCATTTGCTCCTAGTATCTCTTATGTTGTGGGAAAAGATGGTACATCCGCGGGTTCTTTTCAATCAGGTGGTGTTGTCTCAAAGACTGAACAATTTAGTCAAACTAATGCAACTGAACCTTCATTATCTGGTATGCCAGTTAGCAGACCGTCTCTGAACAACCAGTATAATAATAGGCCACATCAACAACTTGTGGGACATCAAAGAGGTATATCTTTGAAATGGCACTACCAAATTATGATTTTAATCCAAATTTTCAAGAGTAGAAGGTAGGGTAAATCAAGCATTTTATATTTCAGTCAAAACGAAGGTTTATGTTAGCAATCCAAAACAATTGAGTGGGAGAACTTATTGTGTATTTGTTTAAGCTGTGTTTTCTTACCTGTTTCAGAGATCTTTGCTTATTGAAATGTATATAGTAACTCATTCTTGGCTTTTTTCTTTGTATTTTTATTTGATTGAAGTGCTTATATCCATTTCCTTATACACATCATTGAAATGAGATAATTTTTGTTTAGATTTCTTTTTATTGTTTGCCATTTATATCCATGCCTAGAAATTTGATAAGTTTTGATACAGTTTCCCAGCAAAATAAAGAATGGAAGCCTAAATCAAGCCAGAAGCCAAACAGTAATAGTCCTGGGGTAATAGGAACCCCGAAAAAGGCTGCTGTTGCTGCTGCTTCGCCTCCAGCAGAAAATTCTGGAGATATAGAATCAAATACTGCAGAGCTTCAAGATAAACTTTCCCAAGTAAATATATATGAGAACCAAAATGTGATTATAGCACAGCATATTCGAGTTCCAGAGACTGATCGCTGTCGGCTGACCTTTGGTACCATTGGGACTGAACTTGATTCTTCAAGGCTTCAATCTAAGTATCACATTATAGGAGCTTCCGAAAAATCAAATGAGGAATTGACTGCAAGGTTGGCATTCTTGTCTTGCCTGTTTATTTTTTATTTTTTAATTTTATGTTGAAGAGTTAATATTTGGGCCTTGGTGATGATTGCTGCACAATTTACTGAATTTCTTTGAATTTTGATATTATTTTGGTTGTGATATTTTCATATATATGGTTTAGAAAATATTTCTTCAGACATATATTCAATATGTTCTGTTCACACACAGCTAACTAGTACATGATAGTTAATATTTGTTTCACATAAACAAGATGTAATATTATTGAACATTTGATGTCAGCTTGACAGTACCTGCTCCAGAGTTGTCCACTGATGATGTTTCTGGGAGCAAACAGGTGGATTTGCGGGATGAACACATTAGAAGTTCTAGGTCAGACTCTCCAGTATCTGGCACTGCTTCTGAGCAACAATTGCCTGACAACAAAGACTCTTCAAACACTCAGAATCTGGACAATTATGCCAATATTGGATTGGTTCGTGATAGTAGTCCATCCTATGCACCTTCAGAAACACAGCAACAAGATTCTCATGATATGCCAGGCTTTGCGGTGAGTGAATTCTTCCAGATTTCTCTTAGTTTATATGTTGTTTAACTTTTCCTTATGGTCTATGCTAAGTTATTAATGGCCTAAAATTGTGTAATCCTTGGAGTATGGCCCTGGCAATGAGGGGTTGTATAACAAAACCTTTGGCCAGGTATTGTGCTTGTATGTTGTGCAGAATCGGCACAATGTTGAAACTATAGATATTCACTAGTCCGGCACTTGTTGTGACTGGAAATGGTCAGATCTGGTCCAATATTGCTAAAGTGTGGTAGGTCATTCCCTAGTACTCAATAGTGGAATGCGGCGCGAAGCGGCAACTTCTAAAAACACTTATAGTTGGATAGTGGATATAACAAGATGGCCACTATTTGAACCTTGAATAGATGTTATATTACACAATGCACATATGCTGAAAAATAAAGAAAAAACACCTAAAATTAAAAACATACTCATAATGAAGAACCAAACAGACAAGAGAGACATGCCTTTGAACTGGCTGGAGATTACTGGAAAACTTACTGGAGACTCATGGGTCAGTGCCAGAAAATGAAGAACTGACCTCTGGGCGTCAAGAAACTTGCTGGAAAGTTAGTAGTGACTGGCTGGAACTAGGCAGAAATAGCAGAGTTGAACAGAGGAGGAAGTCACAGAACAGAGGAAGAAGTTACAGGTGCGCTTGGTGAAAAAAAATGCTGGGGAGAGTGATGAGAATCAAATGAGAATGAACACAATGCATCAGATTTATTATTAGCAAATCAACAAAGCAAAAAAATTAATTACTAGACAAATCAAATTAGACAACCTAATATGCAAGGAAACAATTACCGACAGCTAAATCCATAATGGGACAACCAAATTTGATGCACTTGGTGTACTTTTTTGGACATTTGACTGAATTGAAGTTTAAAAGAATGTTTGAGAGTGATGAGAATCAAATGAGAATGAACACAATGCATCAGATTTATTATTAGCAAATCAACAAAGCAAAAAAATTAAGTACTAGACAAATCAAATCAGACAACCTAATATGCAAGGAAACAATTACCAACAGCTAAATCCATAATGGGACAACCAAATTTGATGCACTCGGTGTACTTTTTTGGACATTTGACTGAATTGAAGTTTAAAAGAATGTTTGTCTCTCTTTTCTGTCGGCAGTATGTGAAAATTCAGAAACTGTCTTCTAATGATTGTGTCAGTTCAATGATTGCCAAATAGTATTATCCTATATACTTGTATCGGTTACACCATTTGTCTATTACCTGTATGATAATATGCAGTGTTGTTAAATAGTGGCCATTGCACCGCCATGGCGGAATGACATGCCAACCACCATTGGCAATTTGTGAAGGGAGGCCTGCTATGATGGCGCCACAAGGACAATGGTTTGTTTATATGGTGGAATTTGGGCCTTCCGCCAGGTTCTGCCTTCCGCCATTGATAACGCTGATAATATGTATGAAGTTAAACATATTAGACATCTTTGTTGTAGTGTTAGTGTTACTTGATGTTATATAAATTAAATATGTATTTGTTGTGTCTTATTGTCTTTCCATCCTCACTTTTAAATTCCAAACAGGCATATGATCCTCCAGCTGGTTATGACATTCCTTATTTCAGACCCACAATTGATGAAACTGTACGGGGGCAGGGTTTGTCATCTCCTCAGGAGGTATAATACATGTATATGCTAATAGCATATTTAAAGTTATTTAATTACTTGATTGTAGTTTAATTTATGCATGCAAGGACACTTTTTTCCTTGATCCAATGTTTCAATGGTGAACATTGGAGTTTACCAGTTGAGTTTAATGAGTATTTCTCGTTTATCCATATCCATATTTGCAGAGTGATAAAGTTTAATTACACAAGGGTGATTATTAAAATGTACAAGTCTATTAAAACAGTTCGATTTGACTTGTTTCTGATTTTGATTGAGAAAACTACTTTTGGCATTCTTTGAAACCTTTCCTATTGATTGTTTGTTTTATAAAGATAATTTGGAAGAGTATTTCTTAATGTTTCTGTTTTACATTTTGTGGACGGATACAATACTTTTGACATCATACACAGTGGACACAGTTCTCTCTCCCCATTAAAATGCAACCCTATTTCGCATTGTAATTTTTTGGTCTTTTCACCTTGTTTAATAAACTCACAAGTTCTTACTCTTGACACATTATTTGGTGAGTGCAGGCTTTGATCTCCCATGCAACCAATAATCCTCCTGCTTCCACAATTGCCATGGTGCAACAACAGCAACCTCCTGTGCCGCAGATGTATCCGCAAGTTCATGTTTCACACTTTGCTAATCTTATGCCATATCGTCAGTTTCTGTCCCCAGTCTATGTTCCACCTATGGCCATGCCTGGATATTCAAGTAATCCTCCCTATCCTCACCCAACAAATGGCAGCAGTTACTTGTTAATGCCTGGAGGTGGTTCACATCTTAATGCCAACAACCTCAAATATGGAGTTCAACAGTTCAAGCCTGTTCCTGCTGGAAGTCCTACAGGGTTTGGAAATTTTGCTAATCCAACTGGATATGCCATGATTACTCCTGGTGTGGTTGGGGGTGCAACGGCTTTAGAGGATTCATCTCGAGTCAAGTACAAAGATAATCTTTATGTCCCAAATCCTCAGGTAATGTGCTTGTGTAGTGTTCAAGAATATATTGTTTGATTGTCAGCAAAAAAAGCATTAACCAAAAAAGCCATAGGCTACAAGCTAATTAATCATTCAAACCTCGCAATCACCCAACATTACTGCCCATTTCTCTCTCGCTTCATTCTCATTCAAAATAGGGTCATCACCAAGGGGCGTGTGTTCCTCCCTTACCAATATCTTTATTATAATAGCATTATTCAGAAATGGGACTGGTAATATGGTTTTTCCTAGTTAATTTCCTTGGCAACTATCTCACTTTGACCTAGTGCTTGAGCTAATTATGTACTTCATTTTAGTTATCTCTGATAGCTTATTTTGCTAGAGGTCAGTATTATAAGCCAAAATGTTCTAACTTCTAACCATGTGTGTAGCTTTAAATAGTTGACGTTGCAAGAAAGCAAGGAATGTAGTACACATTTACTCTGATTCGTGTAAGTAGGAAATAGAATATTAGGAATATATTAGTAAAGTTTGATAAGTTGATCCTCATGTCATAAATAAATCTCTGCATATAATATCACGAATCAGATTTTGTCGCTTCCTAATCACATTGTTCTTCATGATGCTTTCTATTACAAAACTAATATCTAATTTCTTATTTCCTCCCCTAATTCACAGGCTGAGACATCAGAAATCTGGTTACAGAATCCAAGGGACCTTCCTGGCATGCAATCTACTCCATACTATAACATGCCAGGGCAAACACCTCATGCAGCTTACATGCCATCACACACAGGTCATGCTTCCTTCAATGCAGCTGCAGCTCAGTCTTCTCACATGCAGTTCCCCGGCATGTACCACACTCCTCCACAGCCAGCAGCCATGGCTAGTCCTCACCATTTAGGACCGCCAGCCATTGGCAACAACGTTGGAGTTGGGGTGGCTGCAGCTGCCCCTGGAGCACAGGTTGGTGCATATCAGCAGCCCCAATTGGGCCACATCAATTGGACAACAAATTTCTGAAATGGGATAACAAAAAAAATGAAAGTGAATTTAACCCCTATGTGTACAAGGGACGGACTGAAAGTAGATATAGAAGAAAGTGCCAGTTTTCATCGTGAAATGAATGACTTCTGCTTTTATTTTTTTTTCGTTTTACAAATGCAATGAGGCATTAAATTTTCAGTCTCCTTTGGTTGCAGTAGGTGTGGGAATTAATTGAGTTTCGGCTTCAAAAGTTGAAATCTCAGTCATTCCTGAAAACTCCTTCAGATAATGCTGAAAAGCTTTTCCTGATAGGATATATGCTGTATTTTTACTGATATCTATGGCCACAATTACTCACAGTTACTTATAATACATCCATGTCAAGTAAAATTAACACAATATGCACTTGAAAACACTTAGCGGCAACTATGGATTTATGGATTTGAACCTTGAGTGAATATGAAAAGTTAAAGGGAGAAACACAGCGAAGATTGATAAGTTGATAGCGATATCCAAGAAAATCAGTAGCGTTATTCACTATTAGATTTAAGAATTTAAAGTTTTGATAGTTCAATGTAAAAAAAAAAAAAATTCAAGCAGTAAAACATTATGGCTTCAAAAAAAAAAAAAATACGTATCGAAAGTAAAGGAAAAAATATATTTGTAAATTTTCTAATGTTTGATAAGTACATGGTACTCTATATGTTTGATTATATAGTAGTGGAGGTTAAGCCCATCTACACGATTAATCAGATATTATTGCAGTGAAGTTAAACCCCCTATACCGTCGACGTTTATGTGGCGCTAGTAATTAACAGGTCTATCTAGAATACTACTATTTAATAACAGTGGGAGGAGATTACGTGTGCATATTTAGGTTCAAGTTTGAATCAGATTTATTATATATATTACATATATTAATAATATTAATTTAATATAAATTAACGGGTCAACTTATCATTAGATTCAGATATTAAAATTTGTAATCCAATCCAAAATTTGACAAGTTTGATTAGTTTGATTCATGCCATATCTAAACACTAAAATTATTCAATTCAAATTATTTTAGATGATTTAATTAAGTTAATTGGGATTCGTGAGTGATGCACACTCCCTTCTACCCCTAACCATGTGTGCTATAAAAGTAATTGTAAAATAAATGTTTGCATGGATAGTGAAAGTTGTAACGTGACGAGTGTACACAACCCGTGAAATCTACAAAGCCAGATACCGTGCTATGCCTAAATCCCCTAAAATTTCAATTAGCCTTATGATAATGAATATTATAGGGAGTTTGTTGGAGGAATCAAAGAGCAAAAAAGGCTAGCTAGGTAAAGAATGATGTGGAAAATTTAGTGCATAAGTTAACTAACTAGTTGTTTGTGGAGTGAGTGTGTGAACATGCATTGGTCCTACTACCCTTGGGATGGGTCTATAAAGAGGGTACGTTGTCCCTATGAACACGGTTGTAGTGATCCTGAGATTTCAGACTTTGAGCTAAAGTGTTTTGATAATACCAAAAGAAAAGCTACAGCAATCCCGAGGTAACAGCAACATACAAATTTAAAGTGTGATTGTGATCCCATCCATGGCAACGGCACGGTTAAGCTAAGCTATGCTATGCTTCTATCGTCACATCTGCAAAAGAGAACAAAGCAACCCTTCACTCTCTTTTGTTTCATCAAAGAAAATTTTAAAATTGATGTTTGTTTTTCGTTTTTCTTTCCTTTTGCAACTTTTTTTAAAAGGAGAGAAGGCTATTGAGAAATTTAATTATTTTTTCTAATTTCTTTCTTACTTAAAAGTGTATTATTACAACACTGTATTTTAAATTTTTATAATGACCAACATTCCAACAACCTCTAACAACTTCCAAGTGAGAGGAACGATTTGAACAATCATTTTCAACCTAAATCCACCTTTCAACTTGCCAATGAAGGAACCTCAATCTTTTTTTTATAAAAAAGATCGATGGAAGAAATTTGAATTCATGATCTATTCTTCTTCAAGCATCCATTCAATTAATAAATTACTAAATTAATCTTATAATTTCATGAAGTAGAAAATCTATATCTCTCTAAATTTCACGTTCTTACAAACTACCTTGTTGAAACATTATACTTTTACAAGCCTCCTTTAAAACTCATATAACCCTTACACTAATCTCCAACTATATATTTTTATAATTTTTAAAATTCAGCAAAGAGAATTTTATTGCCTTAATATTTTATTTATTTATTTGTCAGACCCAAACTTGATCTTCTTTAAACAAAACTAATTTGCTTTTCTTTTAGTTCAATAGGAATTGATGGCTAGTGTCTAGCACTATAAACATTTGTCGCCTACTTCTACAAAACTACTAGCTAGCACCATATCATTTTATATTATAGGATCATAACCCTTAACGTTAAGGTGCCAACTAAATAGTACAGTGATATGTGAAAAATAAACGTAAGTAGCAGTGGTACGTAAGTAGATTTATCAGAGACATAAAAATTACTTCAGCGAATACAATCTCATACTGCACGTGCCATCATGCATACAAGTACTATCTATATTACGGCTTATTTATTACCAAATAATTTATATAAATTGCATTTAAAGCGCATAATCGTCAGTTTTATCAGGTCAAAATTGACAGTATATCTCACCTTTCAATGAAACTGAGCACCCACAGAATAGGGTTTCCCACCCTAGTGTAATCATATAACCTCCCTTTTGTTCATCTTTGCTTTTGCTTCCTAATAATCAGCAACTAATGAGTGTTTTGTCTCATAATGCAACTCATTTTGTTTGAGTTAGATAAATTAGTCAAAGCTTTAACATATATTGGAGCCTAAAAAACAGTCAAAGCATGGATGTGAAGGTTCTCGCTCAAACTCTTGTATATATATACCAAAGTTTGACGAAGATATATATAGAGAAAAATAGCTACATATTTATATTTGTATACTTGACATATGTATATATATACGAGTCTTTAATTAGTGGGATAATATATAGATATCTAAGAAAAACGATGTATGTATGAAGAAGCATGGAATATTCAATGATTTAGAATGATTTAATATGAAAACCGTGCAGCAATAGTTAAACGGATAGGTATGAAGGCGCAGTCATGCTTGATTTATTATTTATCATAAGTGGTTGTATTGCGGAAACGATCAAAAATGGGCCAAAGCAATATATGGTTTTGATTGAAGCTAAGGTTGTGGGGGTGACCCACGGTTTGAAACCAAGTTAGGGAAGAAATAATAATGATGGAGGCATGGCCTGCCTTTGCAAAATGGCTACCAACCAACTTTGCAAAGTGTGAGTTTGTAGTGTGGAGAGGTGTCACACATGAGGCTGATGCATCTCTCTCTCTTTCTTTTTCCAAAAGGGAAAAGAATCATACCAATTTCACATCTCCATCTTGTGGAAACCACCATTGGTTCATGTTGTGTGTGGTAGACAAAGTGGTCTAACATCGTAGCATGATTAATGTACATGGAGAATCATGTAACCCCATGCGAGTATATTTCTTCTATATGTTTTCAGCAATTTTTGTAAATGGGTATCTTAAAAATATCATGGGAAATGAACTTTTACATTTGACTTCGTCATATGGAAGGGTATCAATGATGCGCGCTTTGCATATTAATACAAGTCAATTATTCAACTAGAACACGAATTAACAGCTCAGATTAAATAAATAAAAAACTGTCCATTTGGATTTGACTGATTTTACATTTTGAAAAGATGATAATCATGTTAATATCGTTACATATTCAACTAGCCCCTGAAAAATAAGTAAAAGTTAAGCATTTTCTAATACAAACTAATGAGAAATAAATTGTTTGTCGAGGTGTTATAGTGCTAAGAAAAAACTACTGGACGCAGAACTTAAGGTTATTCGAACTTAATTAATAGTTCCGAATTCAAATGCATTGCTTAACTACACAAAAAAAATTAAGCACTAAAAAGTGTCGAATCAATGTGTACCCTGGCTAAATAATAATTTACGGAACCAAATAAAGGAGGCAATCCATGATCTCAGTGGTAAATTGATATTAACCCACATTATTGTTATGATTTTTTTTTTTTGTCGATTTTATTGTACATCATCTTGCATTTCTGCATATTTAGTTAATTTTATTTATCTATCTATTTACATGTGTAACACGAGGAACTGAATTAGCAGCATCCTGAATGTCGTCTAGCACAGAATGTTAAAAATTACTTAGAATTATATTTCTGGGTAGGTTATATCATTATTTATAATTAAATCTATATTGGCAACCTTACGACCTCTCATGTTATCTTTTTATTTCTATCTCATACTTTTGCGTTTCAAAGACAAAGTGTGCTTAACGTGGGACTAATATAGTTGCTTGGAGACAAAGATGTTTAGGACAAATACTATTTCGATAACGTGCTAAAAACAAAAGTTTCGGAAAGGCAAAACACAAACGCATTATGTGAAATGACAGTTTTCATATTGATAAACATCAATTAATGATATCGTATAGCATAGTAAAAAAAATGTTACGTGGATCATGAAATTAAAAATGTAACTAATTAGTGTGTAGAATCCTGAACTGCGAACGTGAATTTTATACGCAATACTTTTTTGATACAATGCTGCAAACGCATTTTAAATTATATTTAACGAATAATTAAGAATCTACATGTATAGCATCATCATCCAGCTAGCATAATTATAAAACTTTTTAACGGTTTAATGATATAGCATGCCCTAGTAGTGATATGTCTATTTAAAAGGGATGATATATATATTGGTGGAGACTGAAGCGTACATCCATAAGGAATAAACTTTTATACGTTCTTAGGAAGGATGATGACAATGGAAACATGGGGCACAATGCAAGTAACTTTTTCTTAATTTGGGGCTATATAGGCCATGTCAATGTGGCATATGACTTGGCTTTGGGTCCCCTTATTGGTCATTGGCAATGATCTAAATGGAATCTTAACTCTCACAATATTTACTTTTGTTTGCTAACCCCATTATATGAAAGCAATCCTCAACCTTTTCCATAAGATTACTTTAGATTCTATTAGAGTAATTAGCAAAAGTGAATGTGTATTACTTAGGTAAGATTGATGTTGATTTATTTTGAAAGTAAGATGAGTAATTAATCTAAATTATTATATCACCCGTATATAATTACAAAAATCATATTAATTATATATTCATTTTAGTCAACTTTAATTTTAGTCTCTACAAATATATATTTTTCATTTGATCCTTAATTTTATTAAAATACATGTTTTTAGTCTCTAATAATTTGTTATGTTAAGTTGTACATTTTTTATTTGTAAAATATATTTATAGTTAGGAGTATGAAGAATATTCTGATTCATATACAAAAATCTATGAGAACTTGCAAAGCTTTACATCATTGTCTTGGCATTGCATTGTGAAAATATTATAGAAAATATCTTCCACCTCTAATAGCTAAGTCACACGACATATTCAAGTTTATAAATAATTTTTTTGCCACGTTACATTTAACAAAGTAAATCTAATTAATGATAATGACTACAAATATATACATTTTTACTAAAATTATGAATCAAATGGATTCTTTTATAAATATCAAAATTAAAATAACTAATTTTATTAAAAAAAGTATATATTTTTAAGCCTTAATTTTATAAACAACATTTTACAATGTCATTAGATATTATTATAAAAAAATGGTAATAAATTTTTAATTGTATGATTAAACTTTAAGAAATAAAAAGTTGTTTATGAATGTAAAATTACTTTTTATTAACATCTGTATTAGTTGATATCTGATTTAATATATAATGTAATATATGTACTCATTATTGGTGAGTAACTCATCTTTATTAATGATCGACCTTTTGTTTTGTAAGCTCATACTCGTACACATATATAAATAAGCAAAAACATAATTAACGTGTTTTGTTCAGACTGAAGGAACTCAAATAATTAAAATATGCGTGATTTTAAATTCAATTTCGAATGTATATACTATTGTGAAAAGTTCTTGATTTAGCTTCTCACTACTTTTTTTCTTATCTATATGTAAGAATAGAAAATATGTACCAAAATTTATAACAAAATTCATGTATTTTAATTAACCACCTTGAGTTAAATTAACTTCCAGATACATCATATCTCACCGTACTGAAGAGACAAGGATTACTCATCTAATGAATTGGGAGGATACTTTGAAAAGCAAAACCAAAATAGAAAGATAGAAACAAAGCCTTTTCTTCTTATAATTATGAGGAATAAAACTCATCTTACTTAAGTTTTGAGATATTACAGAAGTAATAAGTGCAGCACGTTTTGAGCTAAATTTTGTTTAGGATTAAACGCCAAATTGAAGTGCTTAGCTATATGATGAAAGTATGAGTGAAAATAATAGGTTTTACTCAACAAGCTTATTGCACTGCAAGGTCAACGGATATTGGAGATAATAATGAATGCCATTTTACTCTCACTGTTGATCATACAATAAGAAGAGAAAAGAGGCTCTCAGTGTTTCTTGTCTGCTCAATTTTATCCATTCAAAAGTAAACAGAATTTTTTGACTTGAAAGTTATATTGTCTTTTTTTTTTTTATCAATTTAAGACATTTCCAAATTAATTACCGAAAAAATATAAAAAATATTTACTAGTTTGGGATAGTTTTTGCCACATGACAAATTACTATATTATATTGTTATTTTTATATGTATATTTGCTTTCATAACATGCGAAACGTACCAAAAAATAAAATCACTGCAACAAAGGTATTAAATACTAAACAAGTTTTAACCCTTATATATGTGAGAGTCATTTACATAAATGTAGACAATGGATGAACACTATATGACCTCTCTTTGTACCACATGTTCATTAATGTTCTGCATCCTAACACAAACCATGTAATAGTATAGTGTTAGGTGACAATTAGGGACCTATATGTTGGCATTTAACGTGGAAAAATATGCATGTGGTGGATCACACTTTTTTTTGTAAGTCATGTATGCCATAGTTAACTTTTTTGGTTTTGTATTAGATACATTGCACTTGTGTTATGTCGCATGTCGAGCAAGTTCCACATATGTAAGAGGCAAAATTTGCTTAATAATAAATAAATGTATATTTATTATTACAATTTTTTTAAAAAAAAATTTGGTGTGTTTTACTTGTTGCAGATATGAAAAAACATGTTAAAAATAATAAAATAATAACTTGTTTATCATGTGGCAAATTTACCTCAAATCAATAAATAATTTTTTTAATAAGTAATTAGTTAGAAAAGTCTTTATAAATTGGTGAAAAAGTCAAGTTTACCTTGAATGAACTGTTGTTTCACTCAAGCAAGATATCATTTGACTCACTCCTTATTGAAAACCAACTCATACTTGATTTAAACTTCCTTCATTCTTAAGAATGGAATTTTGGACTGATTACTCATCAATTTCTCATAAATGGTGTGCATACGAGTGACATGATAATGGAATCTCGAATTTGTTTTACATGATATAAAATTGTTGTAATTTGAAAATCATTTTTCTAACAAGCCCAAGTACTTCATACGTACTAAATTATTAATTTCTTACACATGAAACGTGAGAGTTGAGACTCGTGTATCATCATAACACCCCATGATTGTTATATGGGTTGTGTATTAGTTGCTTTTGTATATATAATAATTATAGAAGACACTTGGTGGATGTGTTATTATATTATCAGCCTAGCTGGTACGTTTCATTATGAAATATTTTCTTGAGACCGAAGGGAAGGCCGAAGGAAAGAGAAAGAGTGAGATGAGGCCAAAAGAGAATAGCAGAATTAAGAAACATCTCAACACACACACACGTCGTTTTATTTGTTTTGGTGCTTTTGTCAACCTTATCAACTTAATTAATCCCACTTTTCATCTTTTGCTCTCATCCTTTTCTAGTGTTAATTAATTAATTAGTAAAATCTCTTGTGGGATTTCTTAATTCTTAGTTTCAAAATTGTTTCAGTCTCTTTCTTTCTCTTCATAAAGTTTAGGAGCCACGAGAGCAATGATTGTGCAAATAAGCACACAATGCTCCCACTAACTATCTCTCTTGTTTGTTGCACCCCTACAAACAATGCAACCCCTCTCGCAAGTGTAGACACGTAGGTGGGGAAAGTTTGACAATTGAAAGGACTGAACGACCATTTTTTGTGTTTATATTTCTTTTGCATTGTCAATCAAGTCAGCTTCCATAAATGACAGGGGCAACCATAGATTGCTATTGATCCTGCTTTATAATTCAGGCATATAGCACTTGTGCTTTTGATTAATGGATTCAAAATGCATATACCACTATACATCAGTCATGCATTATTTCGAGCAACCCCATATAATGAGATTTTATTTATTTATTAATAGTGTAAAATTAAGCCATATTTCCTTTTATTTTAGATCTAGAGATGGTAAGAGTTGTGGATGTTTGAATTGAAGCAATTTAATATCTATAAAGAAATTTTAATATGTTTGGTTAACGAGAAAGGTGAAAAAAAGATATGATTACCACCGTATATATTTTTTGTTTTGTTAAAAAAAGTAGAATTCAAAATTAATTTTTTATGCCTTAATTATGTATTATTTTTTCTCTATTAAAAAATAATTAAAGGGTTTAAAATGTGTATTTTGTAGGAGTACTAACAGATTCCAGCAGTTCCAACTAAAAAAATTAAAATGGTTGCTGTTATCATTTTGTAATTCAAATTCTGCTGATAAATTATGATTTTGTTAGGATTAGTATAAATTCAAATCTCTTTAGCCTTTACTGATTCAGTTGTAACAAACTCTCTGCTGCACTGTTATAAATACATCCCTGTGTAACCTTTGCAAATCAATAAAACAAATTCCCTTTTCATATTTTCGATATATTTCACACCAGTAAAATCCCTAACATTCTCTTTCCAACGCTATACATACACACCAAACTGCATTTCATTAAAATAGGCAAAAGGAGAACAGCTTTAATTTGAAGAAGTCACGGGCATTAATAGGATCCAGAAAAATAAATGAACACTTAAAGCCCAAAGTTTAGTTCAGTAGCCGCATTAGTTGACTGTGCAAACAGGAGTATAATGACAATGCCTCATAATACAGTATAATACCTTATCTTGGAAGTGCTCCACACTTGTTCATAGCCCTCATTTTTCTATCTCTAATCAAGACCAAAAACATCACCCTTTTAATCATAAAAGCCACCAATTCAAAGATGGTAATAATCAAGATATTACAACCAAGTTTAAGCTCCACTAATTTACATTTGTGTTTGTACATTGAAAGTAGAAACTGCATATCCACATCCAACTTAAGACAGATATAACAATAAATCTTTATCAAGCAAGAGTGGAATCTTCTTTGCAGGATCAAAACATCTAGGATCAATATCTGCTTTGCATGGTCCTACAAAACTATACATTTTTCCTTTTCTTTTCTTATATAAAGAAAAAGTAAGGATCTAATGTCAATTCATGCGATGAAGGGAAAAAAAATAAAATTACAAAACTAAAATAAAAAACTTAGAAGAGAGAAAGGAGAAGGTGAATTGAATAATAAAAAACATGGATTTAAAATAAGTGAAATTCCACATCATTATTGACAGACTGGCCAGCTATACTCCTCCCCCAACCCTTATAAGAGCATCCAAAAGAAACCATTCTCCAAAACTCTCTCTCTCTCTCTCTCTCTCTCTCTCTCAATCATCCTTTGTTCTCTCTTCTCCTCTGAGGCGTGGAATTTGGCTTTCATTACTGTCTCTCTCTAAACCATCAAGCACTCATCAATACTCATGTCTCCTTTCTTTCTTCATCTTTCCTCTTATGTCCTCTCACAGTGATTTCCAAACACACCACTCCTACAGTCTTTTGTTGGAAATATAGCCATGGCCTTGTCCTTTCTCACAATCATTTCTTTCTCCTCTACTAGAGCTTTTCACACTGCCACTATTTGAAGCAGACAACAAAGGCCAAGTGATTGATACCATCCAAAAAATTCCCGTTTCACCCTATCTCTTTGTTTTCTCCTCTGCTCACTATAAAAAAAACAGAATGGACAAGTGGGACAATAAACCCTCAAGAACACAGCACCACAGAGAAAACCCTTCTTTCTCTTCCACTCTACTTGACGTTATCTACCGTTCCATTGACGAAGATCCAACGGAGGAGAAGGAAGAATCCCAACTCATCTTCTACAGAGAAACCATGAGGAAGCAGAAACAGAGCAATTGTTTCAGAGAAGAAAAACCTGAAGCTGAGAAACACAACTCTCGGAGGGCCAGGAAGGTGGAGAATTGGATGGAGAAGAAAGCCAACGAGAAGGTTGTAATGGGGAGAAACTCATTGACGGAATTTGAACGAAGAACGCGAAGCAATTCAATTTCAAACACACTCTCCATGTATTCAAGCTCAACCTCCTCTGAGTCAAGCTCTGTTGGAGGCTTCTCTTCTTCAGAGTCAGAGTCCTTCTATGGAGTGCAAAGGCCAAAGCCAATTAAAACCAGTGTTTCTGATAAAACCAAAACCAAAACAACCTTCGATGCTTCACTTCACAGTCACAACTTCAGGAGCCACTCTTCCCAAAGCCAAAAGCCAAAGCATGAGAACGGTTCTGGCAAAACCAAGTCCAAAGCCTTGAAAATCCTCTATGGTGAGTTGAAGAAAGCAAAGCAACCAATTTCTCCCGGTGCAAAACTTGCTAGCTTCCTCAACTCTCTCTTCACTTCAAGTGGAAATGCCAAGAAAGCAAAGGTTTCAACAACAACAACAACGTCTACTTATCGTCCCGTCCTGATCCCGGTTGCGACAGATCGTACTGCTGATACTAAATCAGCAGCACAACAACAACAACCTGGTTCCACTTGTTCATCAGCATCTTCTTTTTCAAGGTCTTGTTTGAGCAAAACCCCTTCTTCAAGATCAGGTGCAAAAAGGTCTGTGAGGTTTTGCCCAGTGAGTGTCATAGTGGATGAAGATTGTAGGCCTTGTGGTCACAAAAATCTTCATGAAGGTGAAGAGAGCAATGGAAAGAACAGAAGTGAGGAACTTAGGCTTCATGTCATGCAGGAGAGTCGCAGGGTGGAGGAGTTAGCAAGAGACTTGTTGAAGAATTATCAGAAAAAGAGTGCAGTGGAGTTTGATGATGTCATGCATTATGAAGATGAAGAAGATGATGATGATGATGTGGCTAGTTGTTCAAGTTCTGATCTTTTTGAGTTGGATAATCTATCAGCAATCGGGATTGAAAGGTATAGGGAAGAGTTGCCAGTGTATGAAACTACCCATTTCAATACCAATAGAGCCATTGCCAATGGCTTCATTCTGTAATTTTGAGAGGGGGGGAAAAAGTGGGGTTACTTTTAATTAGAGTTAAATGGTGTGGGGGTTTACATCAGATAATAAGATTTCTCCTTTTTTTGTTTTTATTGGGTCCTCAATCTAATTCTCTTTTCTTAATTTTTCTATGTTTTTTCTTGTTTTTTTGTAGTATTCTTCGTGATTTTTTGTTTGATTTTATGGTTAACATGTTTACTTCATGCAATATCATTGAGCAAGAGAGGGTAACATTTGATGAGGATGTTTACACGAGAAATGGGAAAAAGGGGTGAAAAAGCAATTAAAGAAGGGGGGAGAAGATGAAGATAAAGATGTAGACGAAGGCAAAGGCAGAATTTCTACACTTATTCATGTCAAGAGAAAAGAGGGCTTTTGCTTTCTCTCTCATGTGTGGGGCCCCTTTTGCTTGAAATTAACACTATCTTCATGCATCTCATATGCGTGGGAGCAATAGTCAAAAAGTGGCTATGGTAATTAATCTAATGGGAATATGGGGATCCTTTATTTTTTTTTTTTTCTCTTTTAAATTTTTGAAATTATTTTAGTTAATCTTCTCAAACGATTATTTTTGGAGGGTAAAATTACTCGGTGGAAAATTTCAATGGAAGCATTGTTAATTTTAGAGGCAGCAAAAAAGAGGTCAAATGATGGGTTTAATGGGAAAAAAGGGTAGAGATATAAGGCATGGTCTCCAAAGATGTGGACAAAAGATCTCTTCTTGGATTCTCTAAAACCTTGATGTCAAATTAGTTGTCTTCTAAGCCAAGAGCTTGTCCCTGAATTATTTGAAAGGCTAATGCAAACCGCTGAATATTGCTATTGATATCTTACCTTCAACCCCAAATCACTCCAATATCTCAAACTCTTTTCTCTATGTTTTTCTTTTGTTTCATACATGTTTCATTTCTGCTTTTTCTATTTTTTTGTCTCATCCTCTTCAAATGAATAAGATCTCAAATCAAATTTAATCTTTTCCCCTTTAAATGTTCCTTGTTCATCATAAACATTCTGTACCTTCTATGTCAAAAAGACTACATAAAATACATACCGAGGTGGAAAAAAGAGAAAAAACAACAACTTTATGGGGATTCCCACATTATCTTAAATAAGGGAAACTCAAAAAAAAAAAAAAAAAACAAACAGGAATGTTCAGATTCGTAGTCCAAAATTCTCATTTACTTTTCTTTATGTTAATTTTTCTCTAACCTTGTTCTTCTGCAATCAAACATTTTGACATTCCTTCTCTTTCTCTTTCTTATATGCCCAATATAAAAATTAAGTTATCTCTTCCTTTATTCTTCAAATTAAATTAGCTTAAAAAGCGCTATCTAACAGATCAATTTAGAAAACAAAGCAATTACGTTAATGAAAACGCAAACTTTGGAGGACCACTAAATCATAACAGTGTGATATGCTAATTAAGTTGAATGGCCTTAACTAACAAATTTTTAAGGCAAAAAAAAATCTAGACTTTCAAAGCTAGCTAGCTATCTTGGACTGTAGGAAAAGAAAAGGCTATATGCTATGCTTGAAAGCGTCATAGGCGAAGAATGACTTTGTAGGGCGTGGCGTTGTCGTGGATCTGTGATGCCCTAACCGCAATTGACAAAACATTAAGAAATTGATTAGTGAAGGGAATTTGGCATGCAACTGTGTAATTATTGGCTTAAAAATTCACTTTGTAATCTAATAAAAATGATTTGTTTCAAATTTAAACACCATAACTGCTACTGTTTTCACATGGTTGGTGAAGTGGGGGAGTACAGCAATCATAATATATACCGGATAGTGGGTGTGAAGCCACGTACTCATCCCAAGTGCTGACGATTCCTTGGATTTCAAATAGTGACAGCAATCTTCCTAGTCTAATTCCCCTTAAATTTAATCAACTATGCAACTTCTTTTTTTTTTTCTTCTTTCTTTAAATGGAATTAAAACTACCCTTTTGATTTGGGAGTTTTATCATGCATGAGAAGTTAATTTTCAGTTTGAAGGAAGTCCTACATGTGATTTTGTTGAAACTTGATAAAGCTTTTACGTAAATATATATATATATATATATATATATATATATATATATTATGGTATGCTACTGTGATTTGGGTAAACTAAATGAGTTTTTTTATGCATTATCAGTGTAATTATTAATATTACACTATTAACTAATAAAAAGTCATAATTGGTATGATTAGTTATTATAAAATTAAATAAACTTTTCATATACTGATTATTTATAATTGAATGACATTGTAACAATTCATAAATTATTTTCTCGAATTAAATTAATCTTACTTATTTGTAAAAGAATAAACTATTAGGTTTTGCTTTTCTTCCTTGTTCATATTCAGTTATATCAATAGGAAGAAAAATTCAGTTTGACAAGATAAATAATATAAAAATAATAATATTGACAACGTACTGAACTAAATCATATTCACTAAGGTCCGCATAATAGGCAGAGAGTGGGATAATTTACCCAATATCTTAGTCTAATGTGTGGTGGGTCGAAGCTCATGAACGTTGTACGAAAATTATGGACATAATGGCGAGATTCTTTCTTTCTTTTCAACTTAAAGATTAGTGTAAAAAGCAGGATCTGTCAAAATGATTAAATTTATAATATTTTATCTAAGCTTCTTTTCATCTCTTATGTATTGTATATCTTATGTCTAGCTCTTTCATTGCATTACTTTAAGATCTTATGATCGTGTTCAATATTTAGGGGTTGAGAACAAGGCTGTTGGATTTTGCCATAATACACATCAATCAACATGGTTATGGTGAAATTAACACTTTCATCAGAAAACAAAAAAGCTTGTAGGTCATCAGAAACCGTAGCAAAACTTAAGACAATATTATTTTGAATGTTGTTGAAACTTAATACAAAACGGTGAAGACAAAACAAAAAACATATATAAAATTTAATCATTTAGTGATAGTTTGGCACGCGCAAGAGGGAAAAGCAAAGGAAATCCTCAAAACCATATCCAAAAGACAAAAGCCTAAAACAATAGGGGAAACAAATTAAAAGAGGATTAGGTGATTTGGGAGGGGAGGGGAGGGATAAAAAGAAGGTCGAAAAGAAAAGGTTGTGAAGAACAGAATAGTTATTTTTATAGATTTCATTTTCACCTTCTTTCTTTTTTTTTATAATATTTGGTGAAAATTCAGTTAAAATGAATAAGTTTGAACTGTTTATACCAGCTCGTTTTGTCCTTAAATCATTTATTCTACGAGCAATAAATTATAATAAAATATTATTATTATTATTATTAGAAGCTTATTTGAAAAAAAATTCCAAAATTATTAATACGAAAAGAATTTCTTTTTGTACATACTATATATCTCTTTAATAAGAGACAAAACTATTTGAGGTAGATAAGACTAGTTACTATGCGTAACAAAACTTACATATACAAGATTTAAATTCAAGACCACACATTAATTAAAACATGTAAGTTTGCTTCAATTGATCCACACATCACATACTCAATGATATACAATGAGAATTTGGTTGTATATAATTATTTTTAGTTATTTAAATTTTTTATTCCAAATAATGAAAATGCAAGCAATTTGATTTGAGAGTTTTTGCATAAAAAAATATTATGAATGATTGACAATCAATCATGATTATAAAAATAAAAAGGTAAAATATAAATAAATAAATTACAGACGTACAAAATACATGAATAATTTTGCACTTATTTATTAGTATCGTGTTATTTCATGCACAACTGGTCATGATATTTTATGGGCTTAAGGAAAAACAATAGATAAGGGGCTCATTATAGGTAATGAAAATTTTGTTAGCAACAATAGATATTGGTAACTAACTTGAAAAGAGTCACTTCAAATGAAGATGAAGGAAAATAGGAATTGGCGGAAAAATATAATTAATTAGATAACTAAAACAAGTTGAGGAAACAAACGGAATTCCTTTTTTTATGATAAATAGTTTTAAAAAAATGTTATTTGCTTTTGGTATAAAAAATAATCATTAATTAGAATCTTAATTAATTGTATTGGAAAATAATTGAGACAATAAAGAGAAAAATGAAAAAAAAAGTTATTATATTTCAGTTGACAATGCTTGATTTTTTGCATTTCTGTACCCAAAAAAAGTTAACAATGCTTGAAAATTATAATTAATTTATACAATTACTAGTTAATGGTTGAAATTAACCATCTGAAAAATTCTAATAATAACTCGTAAATAAGATTAATGAGAATTGGTATCACAGTGACAATAAAATTATTGTAAAGTGACATAAGAAATTCAAAACACTTAACAAAACAATCATAATAAAACATGTCACGTTTAATAAATTAATAGTAATTGAAACTTATCATGTAAGGGGATTCTTTACACTTAGTGGTGATTCCATATCCACTTACTTGTTAACGTCATATTAAAGGTTGGTTTGTTTTTTAAAAAAAGTACTTTTTACAATATACCCAATTTAATTTGAGAGTTACGTAAAGTCATCATTTTTAATTGAATTAAAATTATTAATTTTCTATTCTTAAATTATTTAAAATATTATTTAACTTATACAATTTTTATATAACAAAAATAAAATTAAATAATATTAAAAAAAGCAGGGACAAACCCACCATATATAAATGATTCGATTTAATACCCGAGCTACCATTTGTCCGTCTAAGCTAAGCACATAATCCAACAACATCCAACACTACAGATAGATTCGTGCTGTCAACAATGGTAAGAGTACGTACTACTACTGTGCCATTCCTTTGTTGTGTATGCCACTTACCCACCATGCACAAACCACTTACGCGTAAAATAAACGAGTGGTAAGATAAGACTTGACCAGCTTATATATGTGGCTATTAAAGGTACAGGACCAACCATGGTTACATATTCTCTATACATGCAAGTGGTTTAATTCATCACTGTTTCAGCCATGTCCAAACAAAGGGGCACAAATAGGGTCAAATAAATTTTCTTCTGTTTGTTCCATTGTCTTTTGGAAGTAGGGGCGGTTCTGGGCCCATGCAAGGTGCCCAACCGCACAGGGCCCAAAAAAATAAGGGGCCTCAAATATTAAGTACTGCAACATATGTTCAATATTAAAAACTAGAGGAGATGGTAATGTCTATTTTTAATAACCAATAGGTCCAAGGTTCAATTCCTACCAACAACAATTTTTACTACTTTTATATTTTATTTATTTTTAAATTGACAATTGAGGGCCCCCTTTTTTAAAAAAGGAAAATATTAAACAGGACCCCCAGAAAGTTTGCTAAAGTTTGCCCCGCCCCTGTTTGGAAGACGCTAGATTAACGGATTATTTGTCATCTCTAAGTGTAAGATAATATTCTCAATAATTAGTAGTTACTAATCAATTGAAAAAAATAATAATGTAAATAACTGGTTGTGATAAGCTTACTCATTTGTTTGGGCTGTCAACATTGTTTTTATGCACGCTTTCTCTTTTCCTATACTACCATATTCTTTCTAATCAAAGGTGACATGCATTATATAGGTAGTCTGCTACTTTTTCAACTAGTAAGCACAAATTATTTATTAAAATAAAATAAAAAAAACAACAAATTATGTATAGTGTAAGTTACATTTCGGTTTCATGATCATATTAAAACAAATAATTTGTCAAAGCAATACATGCGATAAATAGTATTTTGTGGAACAAAATGAACCAAATAATAATAAGAATTTTCTATATAATTTTGATTCCGTTTATTAATTTCTTGCTTATTGTTTAATTCAAATAATAATTGGTCTATGCTCTTCATATCCAAAGGTCCGGTATTCAACGGCTATGGGATGACAAACAAAAGTTGGATCGATAAGGATTCACAAATCAAATCTTCCTTCTTTTTATTAATTAAAAACAAAAAAGAAAGAAAGGTATTCCTTTTATTCCATTCCTTCTATTCACTAAAATTATGATGAGAAGCACAAATCAGCATGTCTTTACAACTTTTCTTTGTTGATAAGAATATATTTCATGGAACTCATAATGAGAAGCGAAGTTTCCTGGATCCACTCATCTACGCATGCATGTATATGTAAGGTATGCATGCATGTAATATAAGAATATGTTACCAACGCAAAATGTTTGCACCCCACATATGGATATACACACATACACATGCATGCGCAAACCATTTTTGTCCAAAACCGTTTGCCATTCATTATTCACTATTAAAAAAAATTAAAATTAGTGATGAAATAATATATATATATATATATATATATATATAATTTTTAAAAAATCTATTACTAAATTTTAATCACCTCTGAATTGGCAAGATAAAAATATATTTTGTCATTAAATTTGGTCACCAATTCATTGTTTTGTTTTCAAATGATTTTTAGTACTACCAATGTTTTTTTTTTTTTGGGTAGTCAAATAAACATTTTTAGAACACTACCAATGTAATTAATTAATTAGTTAAATGATAATTTGACTACCAAACTGTTTCCTATTCTTTTTATTTTTACACGCTGTTGATCTTTAAAAGGTAAAACAAATTGAAGTTACCCTTTTTAGTCAACGAACTCTCACCCTTGGTTGTGTCTCTCTAATAATGTTTTTATTGCTTCTTTTTCTTCTTTTGTTCTGTAATATTGATAATTCCTTGGCTTGTGCTTGTTCAATATCAGTGTGTGGGAAGTAAATGAAGCACAGCCCGTGGAACCAGGGCGCGCCCAAAGTAAAAAAGATATTTATAATATATAGGTTGAATGTCATTTATTCAAAGTTGTGTGAAGCCTGTATACCGACCATATATTATTTTTATATATTTGGAGAGGATAAAATTTTCTTAATCAAAGTAAATAATGTCCATTGAACGTTTATAAATCCGACTATAGCATTCATAATTTCACATATTTAGTGTTGATTATATTCACACTTGCACATTTAACGGTTAATATTTAACTAGCTAACTAGGTGTACGAAAAAATGAGTCACATACAAATTGGATTCAGAAGTTGAAAGCCAGCTTTAGACCACATCACATAGACATTGTACCCTTGAGCTTCTTTTTTGCTTTTTTGCCCTTTGCACCCACACGTGATAAAATGACCCCACATGTCCCAGAACTGTCGCGCATGCACACGTGTGCTCTCTCCTACACTGATCCCCTTGAGATCTCCTCTCTCTATAAGCAAAGTAAACAACACAGAAATATCAATATAATATAGAATATATTAATTATATTCATCACTCATTCTCATCCATACACACCTACTTCTATAATTCATCATTCATTCTCATGTATGTATATCGTTGTATACATCTTTCAACATATAAGTGGTTAGAGATTATAATTTTCATACATCCTAATATTAGAAATTATTGTATTATTATAGCTTAAATAATGAAGGGTATAGTCACATACTCACACCACCTGTATGAACCACATTAAGTTTTAGTTCATAGGTTGGTATATGTTTACATTAATTGATTTAAAGGGGTGAAAGGGTAGTGTGTAGGGGACCTTCCCCTTTGATTAGTGTTGCTCCCCTTCTGCCTGGCAAGAAACACCACTCAATTGTTGACACATGTGTGAGATTCCCACGTGTGGCACCATCACCATGTTTGGTGCCGCAAGTGCCTTATTTGATTTTGATATGGTTGATGTGGAGGAGCTAAGAATTGAATTGAAGGGTGTGTCATGTGTGTGGGGTTTTGGGTCTTTTGAATTTGGAATGGAATGGTATTAGTAAAGTGAAAGCGGCAGGGTTTTTTGAAGAGGTGATGAGAGTGAAGTGTAGCAGCTTTAGTAAAAGAAAGTAAAAGGGAAAATACAAGGGAAGATCGTGGATTTGGATGTGAGTCACTGTGTTTGTCTATACGGAAAATAGAAAAAGAGAAACTGAACAAATTTTTGGTGATCCCAAGAAGATTGCTTGTATTGAAATACTAAATTGTTAGCAGCTTTAATTTTTCTCTTTGGAGAGACAGAGACTTGTGTGGGAGTGGGAGAGGGTCTATAAGTATGGCAGATTCTCCTGGCTTATAAGAAGCATCTAGCTAGGTTTCAAAAATAATGGTCATATATATAAACTTAAGTGGTCGATCGAATTAAAGCATATATAGGTATACAAAATATAATTAAGTTAATGTATGTATAAGCGTATATGAATAAATTTTTTATTTTATTTTCTCTTTAACTATTTATTTTATACTTATTATATACTTGGATTTGCCATAACAAGTTAAAGAAACTAGTTAACTTTTGTCAAGGCCAAGCTTCCTGCTTCATTTTTTCTTAGCCTCTTTTTGTGATGGAATTTTTCATTTTTTAATCTGAAAAATTTGGTAGTGTGTTGGGAATTGAGCTTATTTGATTCTTATATGCATCAGGCCTTACAGCAGTCCAATAAAGTTTGAATTTGGAATCTCTAGATTATACATTACTTAATGCTCAATCATTTGGCGTCCCATACTATGCAGAGAACAGAAGAGATTTTATATTAAACATCTCAAAATCAAGGTAGTCTATATGAATATGCATGGTTACAATTTCTAGAAAACAATATTTATACTAGCTTAATTTTAGTTTGCCTTTTATTTTTTTTGAAGTCATTAGATTCATTTTCATTTTAATTTTATATTTTTATTAATAAATATTAATTTATTAAATACTAGTTTTATTAACAGAGAAGATTGGAAATTAAATCAAACATAAAATCTTTCTTCTATTTTTTTTCCTAACCATTCAATCCACTGCTTCTTGATAATATGTAATCATAACATAGAATTTTTTTTATGTTTGTGATTTTTATAAGCATGCATACATAATTAATTGTGAACATTCTCCTAATATTCTTAATTTTACCACAAAAAAAAGATTGATATATATAGTCACAAATTAATTTAGAACTACACCATAAATCAGGTAATCGTGTGAAGATAACTAGAAGTGAATCATTTAATTAATTGAATCTGTTATGCAATCAATGCATGAAGACCCCGATGACAATGATGACACAACTAATCATGCAGTTAATTAACTTCAATAAGACAAGACATCTTTCTCAATCGACAATAACATGGTGATTTATTGTGCAGTTGTTCAGTATACTTCAGACATCAGAATCTTGAAAATTGTTGCTAACTAGAATCTGCAGTCTTTGTTCTTCTAGTTTTCCACTTCAGCAGAGATCCAAATATCAATAATGTTTTTTCTTGGGTGTAGAATTGCATTGCATGCAGTTCACATCTTTAAATTCTATCAGAGGGACCATATAACGTGTTCCTCGTCCAACCAATGAAGCATAATTATACATTGTGCAACGTTGATTAGTGTAAAAAATTGATGTCACTTTTCACCGCTGAGGAGATGTGAAAGTTCAAGTTTCATTCGGGGTATGAACTATGAACTGTGCCTTTCGATCATGTTCGTGCATCCATTTTATCTTTTATATGAAAGACAAAACAGACTTTGTTACTTCTCGAGAACAAGTAAAATGATCATGTAACATCGTAGATTTGTTAATTGCGGTTGTTCAACATATATGTGGTAGGTACTAATAATAGAGAATTCGATCTCGTTATTTAAAATCTGCATTTTGGTCAGTTTTTTAACCTCTTTCTTTTGTTCTTTTCTTTTTGCTCGATCTTTCTCCATCTGTAAAATTTGGCAAAAGCAAAAGAGAAAGCAAAAAGAAAGGACAAGACTATATATCTATGTCTCAATTCGTACGTTACTCATTTGATTAAAAACCTGAATTGTAAAATATTTTATCTGTATATGGAGCATATACCTGATACTATTGATATAAAATGAGATTGGGCGCATTAATAAAGTGATGGGTTTGATGGTTTAATATAAACTACGCTTAATTGATGTTGGCTTGGTTCGTGATTTTTTTATTATAAAGGGTATGGCTTGTGATTTGGAATTATAATTATATAGTTCAGTTTATCACAGTTAGAAATAATTGCTAAATTCAACTAAAGAAAAATATAGTAAGAGTTTAATAAACGTGCATTGTTAATGAAAGATTAAAGAATGTTAATTAGTAGTACTAATCAGTTAAAAATTGTCATTGTTATATTGTTTGAGAAAAATATTATAAAAATAATAAATTTACTGTATGACAATTTATAAATTAAAAATAATACAGTATATATTTTTATGTTATTCATCCATATATTTTTTATTCATATAATAATACCTACTAATATTTAAACGAAATTATCAAAATATATGTTCACTAAGATTTCATGTTGTCTAATTTATTGGCTTTTCTTTTTCTTTTCCTTTTTTTTTTAAAAAAGTTTCAGTTGCTTCTTGGTTGTGTGGCCTAATGTGGGATGCCACATCGTTCATGATGTTGAATTGCAAATTTTTATGACCTAACATTCTAGAGTTTGATTCTTCTTTGTCTTAATTATTCTAATAAAAAGTTAAACTTTTATACAAGACAACTATTTATGAATAAAAAAATATCTGAATTTTTTTATGTTAGAAATGTAACATAATTATTCATGTCAAGATTTTTATTAAATTAATAAATACTTATACTAAATTTGAGAAAAGGAAAAAAAAAAGCATGATTCAAGATTGAGTAAAAGCAAAGGAATATAGTCTTTAAATAAATTCTTAACATTGTGCACTTCGTACTCTATACCATTTCTAAACTAGCATAGGTTTTTCTATAAAAGACAATCTTCAATTTGTGCTGCACTTCTTTATCTTCGCTGCATTTGGCAACTCTTTTATTTTATCATTTTCGTGTAACATCAACTTGCCTTCTCAGCCCATCACGCATGATATATACCGTCAATTTAAAAGTCAATATTAAGAACATATATACGACAGTCATATATTTCTTTTTCACAGCTGTTAAATCCTTACCTAGAATATGATTTTCCTAATCATCTTAGAGCACATAGCTAGATAACTTAGAAAAGAAATTCAGATAACTTGTGCTATAATTTTCAAAGAAAGTAAAAGCACGAAACTTAGCTTGTCATAGCTAGGAGTAAGTAATGGGATGATGGTGACTTGTTACAATAGTTATGGATTTGAGGAAGGGACAATCCACCAATGCCTCTTATTAGCCTATTACCATTAGCTTGCCTAACCAATACACACCACACAATGTGTGTCGACTACGTATATATATCTTCTGTCCTTGAAAGATTCTGTGAAACGTAAGTTTGATGAAGCTTAGACAAACATAAGCCCCATCCATGGGAAAAGGGGTGCACATTATTTCTCCATAGTGAAACAGGCATGCTACCTTACAATTGAATTTAATAGCTAGGACTCCTTTCTAGCTTTTTGATCATTCCCATATATGTCATTGTGATATTGATAAACAAACCTACTCACATCATGTAAGAAGATCATCAATACTAGGTTGGACACGTCATGAAAAAATGACTACCTATACTGTACTCAACCTACACTGTACATATAGTTGATGGCTACAATGTTCGTAGTTGATGTGCATACGGGGTAGCACTTTGAAGTACTCTTTCACTCCCACAAAATACAATTAGTTGGTAAATAATATCCTATGTTTAGTTAGAATTTCGAGTTTCGTAGAATTATACAAATTCTTCATATTTTTTTAAATTTATAGAAACCTTCCTTTTAAAGTAATATAGTATAAAAAGACTTAAATAATTTTTTTAATCTTTATAATTTAGTATTTTTTAAAATTATTTTTTATTTTTTAGTCTTTACAAATTATATTTTATTTTATTTTTCATCTTTATAATACTTTAGATAGTATTTTTTTCACTGTCTAAAGTATTATCTAAAATATTTTAAGTATAATATATATATATAATTTATAAAAGACTATTTTTTTTTGCAAACACAAAAAAAACACTAAATTAAAAGAATTAAACTTTTTTAAAACTATTAAAGGTGTAATATATAAAGATGTCAGTATAATATTTTTCTAAAATAATTAAAGAAGATTAATGTAGAGATAGGAAAAGAAGAAAAAGTTTGTGTAATTTCTTAAATGTAATTAGTATAATTCTGTTAGTGGAGGAATTTCTGTTCGTTCACATGGGATTGATTGAACTTTATCAAATGTTCAACCAAAGTGGGAAAAAATGAATTATTGGAAGGAGGGTGATTCAGCTCAATAGTTAAACAAATAAATTGGGGACGGGGGAGAGGACAAAACTTACCAAACACACACAATCAAAGAAATTACCTTTAACAAATTGGTGAGTTGAGTAGAGGTACAATTTAGTTTTGCATGCAGCAGATCAATCACTTGCACCTGACCTCCGTAAGCGAAGTGGTTAAATTATCAGTTCTGTATATTCCTAAAAGTGGGCCATTCTGACATTCTCTAATCATTGATTATTGTTGGTTGAAATGAAATCATTTGTTAAGGGCTCAAAGAGTCAAATCCATCTCCTGCACACAGTATAGATATTACTCTGACACAGTGAAAGTGCTTAATTCGTTGGTAACCACTTCCCATATATACTTAAAAATTAAAATTAAGATGGTACATATTTAATCATTTTCGGACATGCACACATTTGAGAGCGACACTCAATCAGGTTCGAGAGTGCAATAAATTAATTATGTGTAAGGAAAATTGTTACTAGTAATTTGCATGTGCTGTAACACTAGGGTGCAAATAGCTAGCAAATCGTAATTAATGGGGTTCTAATTTTAATATTTAAATTAAAAGTTCTACTATATGACCCGGATCTAGGAAGACCTAGCTAAGGGATAAGAGTCATAGAGGTTGAGATGGCCAAGAATTCTACGTAGGCTAACATGATGGTAAATAGTATGACAAAGACAGGTTGTTGAAGCCCCCATTTGAAAGGAAAATGCCATTGCCAGCAATGGCTGCTATTTTAACTAGCTAATAAGTCTACGATGTACCTACTAGCTAAAATTATCTTTCGATCTAAAAGAAAGAATTAATGATCTTGGAATAGATAAGTTGCTTGTTCATCAAGGTTGACTATGAGAAGCCCAAATTAATGGAATAAAAAAAGGGATTGTTTGAAATGAAAATCATGAAAGAGGTGAGATGAATGTGGGCATGTTGTCCTAATACGTGAGCATGCATTTTCAACGATGTGTTTTAAATTTCTACTCCCCAAGGCACTGTAGAAACATTTACATTCGGTGTAAATACTATTGAAAGGAACAAAACAAAGCACATGTATAGAAAATTATGACTAAGAAGATGTCTTTATTAAAAATTTGTCTGGGGTATATATCAATACGACATTTTTGGGGGTGGGTTCATATTTTATGGGATTAAATTAAATGTGTGAATAAGGTGACTGTTTTCTGTTTGATTATTCCTTAGTTTGTCTTGTTTAATTTATTAACGCATAAATGAAATAGTCACCCACCTGAATTTCATCAAAAAAAAAAAAAAATAGTCACCCATATGAATATGTATCAATTTGTGCATAATTTTTTTGTACTAAACAGTGCTTCTCATCAAATCAAATATCACTTCAATGGCCAATTTCTCTTCCTAAGGAATTTGACTTTATTGAACAGATGGGGATGGAATTGGAGAAAATTACAATTCAAAATGCTAATAGTACGAGACAATTTGATTTGATGTTATTTATACCCATATGAATGAATAACTATGATGTGTTAGAATTCAAAACTATTATATATATATATATATATATATATATATATATATATATATATAATCTTCTACTTTTAACCGAAGGCTGGGTTAGAAATTAGAACTCATGAATTCAAATATCTAACTTGTCCCCATGAGAAAACGCCAAAACTAGGCTATTAATCGTACTTTAATACTATCTCTCACTCACCCCACCTTCTCAATATAACTGACCCGTCAGTACTAGTCTATTAGCTAAAGATGTACATTCAACTTCATAAAAAAGTTGAATTTGGAATAGTAAAGAAACTCATCCCCCATTGATGTTACTTATATGTTTTATTTTTATTTTTACAAATGTTAATTTATTAGAATATTAATTTTTATTAATAGAAAGGATTGAATTTGTGATTTTTTTAACCATCCAACTCATCTTATATTCTTGTTACTTATATGCTTGTAAGTAGTTCCTTACCTCAATTCAATAATATCTACATATTTAATATGGAGTATATATATTTACCATACAAGAGTATACTGGATATCCTATTCCCTTGACTTTTACCTTCATAGCAAGTGTCTTTCTTTTTTTCTTCTTGAAATCATTTTTTTTTAATTTGAAAATGTTTTGGATCAAGGTACCACCTATAGTGGCCCATTAAGCTAAAACGGCCCAACGTTCAACGAGTGGGAAGCACAACCCAAAGTACTAGGCACGTGGAAAATAAGTGAATAACCATTTAAACTGCATAGTTGTCGGCAATCAGTTATTCAAATATTCCGAAAATGAAACAATCAATAGTAGTATTCAACAACATTTATTGCTAAAAATAAGTTAATGGAATTCTAAAATTTCTGGATCAATCATAGCAAGATATATATGCATGCCCCTACTCCTTCATTACTACCTCTTAACTCGACATATACTAACCTAAATGTCAGGTCCTTGCTAGTGATTTCCTACCATTCTTGAACATCAAAAGGTCTTTCAATAAAGACCACTACCACAACTTGCTAATGCAAAATGAATGATTTTTTTTTTTTTTTTTATCTTGGACATAGAAGAATAGAAAGGAAGCTTTGTATAGGTAGAGTTTAATTGATATGCACCACCATTACAAATTTTTTATAATATCAATCAATTCAATAATTACTTTTGATATGAATTTTAAAATAATTATTATAAAATTTAACACTCATTATATATAACAATTTACAATCGGATCGTAAATAATTTTTACACCATCAACATAAGTGCATGTATTAAAATATTAAAGTACAGACAAGGAATCACGAAAAAGAATACATTTTTGGTTTTCGATACCTTCAAGATTGTGTCATTTAAACTAACAATTGTAATAAATTCTCATTATCTTAGTAAATTAATAAATGGGCTATCTTACTCCAAATTGAATAGTATATATGATCAACTATAGACCCTGAAATGAAATTTTAGCTGTTCAAATACATATATGTCTTGAATTTTTTTCTCTCAATTATTAATTAGTGACAAGTTGTCCGTTATGAATCAATAACTATATATGATGTATTATACTGAGCACACACAAGTTGAATTTTTTGGACAGTCTTGAAAATAAAAGCAGCCAAAAGCTCCCATTTATTCATTAAAATCATCTCAATGTAACATGCCTGATTGAGAGTTTGAGATAACAATCGAAATGGACGTATTAATTGACAGCAATAAAACTTTGGAAAAAGTTAGCATTCTCTTCGTTAATGGGTTCGTCAAAATGTCTGTGTTGAGTATATTATTTAAAGATCTTATTTCTAAATGTTTTAGGTTTTAGCTCATTTCATGGATCTCAATTTCTCTATGGCCGGTGTTTGATTGCCATATCCACTTCATTGTCATTTGTCAATGACATAAAGTGAGGAAGTAAAGTATAGAGCCGCAATCTTTAGAAATCAAAGATCACGACTCAAAATTGGCCTCATTCTCTTGTTAGGTTCTTTGATGGCAATTCATAAATGTATCTTTTTATTGTTAAATGTATCCCCCTCCCTTTTTTAATAATTATACTTGAATATTTTAATTTTAATTTTATTTTTTATGCTTCTCTTTTGGACTTCACCACAAGAAATACATGTATTTGCCATGGATTTTTACCAACAACCAAGGACTAGTCGAAAATGGATGAATTTCTGATGGCTTTATCTATCAGAGAATTGTTTTCTAGAAAGACGACCAACGAGATACATTTTGCACACTTTGGTGCAAAAATTTAGGGACAAACTCATTGACAACAAAACTGTCAGTAATTTTATCTTGTTTTTAAACAAAAAATTTATGCGCTAATGTTTAATCCCTTACTGCTACTGGCGATGTGATCGTCAATAATGGTCTTTTAGTTGTTATAATTAGTTATTAGTTTATGAATTAAATGAGTTCAATCATTTAATATTATTTATATCATTAATTTTTCAAGTTCTATATTATTAAATTTATATAATTACTTTTCTATTTAATTTTATATCAATTTTATTTTTGTTTGAAATAAATAAAAATATGCAATATAATAATAATAATAATAATAATAATAATAATAATAATTCTAAATTGAATTGAGTTAATGAATTTAATATTAATAGATTTATTCACAAACTTGAATTAGATTAATTTCGAATTCAAAAAAAAAATCAAATCACAAGTTGAGTTGAGTTAAATCAATTTTCATCAAATCAAATTGAACTAAATTAAATTTAACTCAACTTGACTCATTTCAAATTTAAAATAAAGGATTGCAATGTTATATAAATGATTGAGCACAATGTCTTAAGTTTGGTGTCATTAACAAGAGAAAGTTTTTTATTTCCGGTGTATTTCCTTTCATAAATAATTTTCTTTGAGGAACAATCAAATATTGAATGCAAACACCTCTATTAATTAAGATTCAAATCTTGGATCACTATGCATGAAAGACTAATTATTCATTATGTTAGACCAAAATCCTGTTAGTTTAATAAGAGAATTTTTAACAATTTAAAATTAAACCATGCAAATTTTTAGGGGGAGTTTCCAAGTACCCTAGTGAAGAAGAGCCCTTGAACAGTATGCTGGACGTTTATTGTGGAATTTTGGGAATTATGAGTGGGGTTAGAACTGATGAGGGCCCATGGTTAACAAGAAATGAGTTTTAACTTGGGCCTTGCAAATAGAACAATGTTATTGGGCTTTCATTTTGGATCATCATGTTAGGCTTTAAAAGCCCACACTACAAAATCTTGTGCTGGACAAAAAGGAACCAATTTAGTGAACTGAACATATCTGAGGTATGGGGGCTGCTATTGCCACTATAACCTTTTTGCTAGTACTATCAACACATGCGAAATTTCTCAATAGCTTCCTCTTCCTCTCAGACTTCTCCCTCGTGTCACCCCTACTACCTCCGTCCAGAACCGCCATGCCATGCCTCCGCTGCACGCCACGACCATCAAGATTTGCGTCGCACAACCTCGACTCCGTCGAGATCCGCGTCGTGATTGTTCAGTAGAAACCTTACTCTAGAGAGGAGTAACAGTATAACATAGTTGGACAGCAAGTGTAGAGACCATGTGAAAGATGATCAAGTCATCCATAGCAAATCATATTGTTATTAATAGTTACCCCTAAGCCTAAACCACACTGCAATGATGTCCTTACACATCCCTTAAATCATAACAATAAAATATATCTCAAATTTAGAATAACAAAAACATTATCATTAATTTAAACTTAATAACAAAGAAGAAATCATGAGCATTTGAACATCAATGTATGACTCATTCTACAGATTCTTATATTTATTTTCTAATATTTTTTTTTCTTCGTTCTAAAGAGAAAAAAAAATGTGTGTAATAGCATTGGGTTATCAAACACATTTGCTTAACAATATATTATTTTTTTCATTGTTTGCATATGCAATTATTTTTTCAATCTTTTAAAGCAATATGCTATTTTAAACAACCACTGTTTATATAAGCAAACAAAGTTTATACATACTGAATCACAAGCCATAATTTGCATGACTTTGAGCAACTGCAGCAGCCACTTGGAAATTGGAATATTCAAAAAGAAAGAAAGAAAGTGAGATTATTTGCATTGCTTTGATAGAAACAAAAGTTCCCAAGCTAAACCTATCACAATGAACACATGTTAGACCTATCTGCATTCACAAGAAACAAAAAAGATGTCCAGTCTATTTAATTTTAGAAATACATGATAAATACTATGAGAATAATAATCTGAATGTTCAATGGAAATAATATATTTTAGTTAAATACCAATTTAGTGTAAAAGCCATAACAATTTAGTTGAATATCCAATTAAACATGTACAAAAGATGGAAGACATAGCAATAACGAGGAACAATACCTTTCCCAATTTTTTTTTTTTTTTTACTGATTTGCATATTAATGCTCAATCCTTATAAAACTTCAGATCTAAAATAGAAGGGGGTTAAAGTATCTGCACGCATTATCGTAACCCTTTTCTGCTAAAAATTTATGTGGACCTGCAAAGAACTAAAGACATTAGTTGATACGGCACTTCCGCGTCCATTGTCCTTTCAAAATTGGCGTAGAAGTAGAAGCATTTTTTTTCCTTGGCAACAAAACAATTGGCTGATATGTGAGTTATTATAAAAAAATTTGATAATATTTTTTATTTTATATCAACATCATCAACATCAACAGCACCTTTAACCCAAATTAATTGGGGTCGGTGGTAGATGAACCCAATGATAAATCGAAAATAAAACAAAAGAGAGAAACAGAGTTAAAATAAAAGAATGGTGAGAGGAGAAGAGAAAAGAAGAATAAAAGAATTAAAACAGGGAACAACTGGAACATAGAACTACTAAAGGGTTTAA